>JBAIZL010000001.1:136340691-136345691 GCA_036971475.1 Prosapia bicincta | reverse complement strand
AATTCCAGACGAGAAGAACTACCAGTCTGGAAGCATAAAGTCATCTCCTTGGACCTTGGGATGTATCATCGAAAGTGCGAGAATTGGGCAAGTCATGATTTCTATACAAATTTAGTAATAAAATAAAATTTTATTTTGAAATACGTTCCAAAAACTCAAAGATTCAAATAAATGCTTTAAATGTGTAATATTATAAATAATGGCTTTATTTCCTTGAAAATTAAATAAAAAATTGGAACTTACAAAATTATTTAGTTATAAAAATGGTTATGTAAAAATGTTCAAATGTTTGCAATTAGAGAAATAGTAAAGTATATGGAAAAAGATAGAAAGAAGATTAGGGATATTTATAAAATAAATTCATTCATAATATCTAAAGAAATGCAGTAAAGTTTGTTAAAACCAGTAGTTAAATAAACTGGGAAAAATATTTATCAATATTTAATTTGTAGAAAAATATAAATAATTTCGCAACCAGAAATTATTAAACAAGATCAATCACAAATTATTTAGTATTTCTGAATGAGTGATAAAATTTGAAATTTAGTTGTAATTAAAATATTTCTCTCTCTCTCTCTCTCTCTCTCTATATATATATATATATATATATATATATATATATATATAAATTCATGAGCTTGTAAATCAATGGTTTCTGTGGTAATAGAGTTAGTAACAATTTTTTTTAAATAATACAATATGTAAATTTATTGAATGTCATTTAACTGCTAGCACAAAATAAGATCATAAATTAAATTTGAAATTTATAATAATTGAAATAAACTTAGCCAACCTCCCTGCAATAAATATCAAAATAATTTTAGTTTATTTAAGGAAATTTTAATTTAGGTTTTGTTAGCTAAGGACTTTAAGATTTTATTTCAGAATTTTATTATTTAAGAATTTATTTCAGTTACAAATATCTTTATTATTAAATTCAGTTTCCAACAACAGCCAAAAGAGTAATTTTTATTGAATTAATCCTGTGAAAAAAAATAATAAATTTAATTATTTCCCAACTAGTAAATTATAATAGTAAATTAATAAAATCAATACAATTAGTAAAATCAATTTTAAAGTTAACCCCGATTTAATTTATTCCTGGAACTGAATTAATGACAAAATATGAAAAAATCGTCGAACAGAAAACACATCAAAACCTCCACTTGTAGAAATCCCTTTATCGGTTGTACTTGGGCTTTACATGAAAAGGTACAGGAGTAAGACATTGCAGGCATCCAGTCTGGCGGTCACACTCGTTGGGATTCGTGATTCAATTTTGATTTAAATGAATAAAAGACATATTAAACAAGTTCTTGATGAAAGAGGGATTGGGTCCCTTGTTTACCTTGGCTGGAATGTAAAGACATTTTGATTTGAATTTCCATTTGGTACTTACCTGAAATATAAGCTTCAGGTACTTACCTTAATATAGGCGTTTTTAAAAACAAAACAAAATGTGCTCAACAAATGTTACTTTGGAACCCGTATAGCATCAAATCACCCTCGAGGGGTGACGAGACGTTGAATATTAATTCTATATAAAAACTAGTCCTTTAAAGGAAAATAAATATATATAGATGTAGCTCGAACTAGCATCAATCGCTCAGGAGAGGATGGGTTTAGGTGGCCTCGAGGTCTTGCAGCGAGTGTCTTTCTACAATGGCGTCAAGGAATATTGGATGGCAGAAGAAATAGAATTTATGCGTGTGACGGAAATTCAGCTGTGACAGTCTGAATGTATGCATTCAATTCATTCGTTCAAAGGCCTTGCTTAGTTAGTACATAAATACTAGTTTTGTAAAAGCATTTATGGCCCAAACTTGTGAAATCCGTGATTTTTAAAAGAAATTATTTTGTATTTTAAAAAAAGACATTGTTAATAGTATATTAGCCCATGTCCCATGAAAAGTTTTTCGTATCCATGCGGACATATGTAGAGCTAGGAGTAGCTCCAATGGAAGCGGCCCTAAACTTAGTTAACAAAGTTTCCCGACAAGGTTTCTTGTAGACATGTCTGCGAGATTGATTTCGTCGCATCACAATGTGCTGTCGGCCTAATTACTTTCATTCCATTAACAGACCTTGGCAAGAAAACGCATTTACCGGAAGCATGGCAACCTGAGTTTAATTAATTAAAGCCACGAACGGGAGTTTTTTTATCTGGATTCCTACCATGTAATGCATTGAGGAGGGCACAGTTTGAAACTACAAAACGCTTTAATCTTCCTAAACTATACCATTCATATATACATGGAGAGAGGCCGAGTGGGAAAACCGAGAGAAAGAGTAAATTTTAATTAATTCTAAAAAGTTTGCTGAAACATGTAATCTTTAATATAACGTACAAGCAGGTGCATTATGTTATGCAGGACTTGTTTCGAAATAATGATTCTCATTGCAATGGATTCAGTACCTCAGTAAAATATTCGCAAAAGTCACCACTTATCATTTTGAGGAATTAACACAACCACCCTTCGCAGTGTAAGACACACTTGGCTGAACTAATAAGAAGTAAGGAACTGATATTCCTTTGTTTGCACACAAAGTTAATAAATACATTCTCGACTTTATCTAGAGACTTTAACAATGGGAAATAACCAAGTATTGTCTCGAAGTAACTGGAACTCAATTTGTACACTTTGCTGTGTTTAGTTTGGAAAGTTGTACTGTGGAGAGAAAATGTGTTTTATAAGTTTACCCTTACTGCAATTATTTGCTCAGAGCGTGGAAGAGTAGCACGTGTATGCCTATTATACTGAAACTAAGAGCATTGTAATAACGTAAGGTTGTTTATAGGTATATTAGGCGACAAAGAAATGGGCATAAGACTTTATGAAATGTTTCCTACACATTAGTATAATAAAACTTGTAGACTATCTATATTCAGGCAAGAAAATGGTATATATGTTGTGCAAAATGGAAATTTCTCGTTTCAACATAAACAATGCTTTACATATTTGAAAATAGTAGAAGCTTAAGTCCATGGTCGCATCCTAGAGTGTAATGAATATAATAAGCTCATCGGGAGCTGTAGTAAGCAACAAAGTATCGTAAACATACAATTGAGATAAGACTTATATAAATATGTTCATCACTTGTTATCATCAAATATGTTAAATTTTGGTTTCTTATGTAGTTAAATTTTTAAATAAATTATTTAATGTAATGGAAAATTTAACTGTATGAAAAGCCTGATTCACCGAGTAGGAAATAAACATATGTTCCATCCGAGAGGAGGCCTATTTCATAGTTGCATAACTTACCAAGATCTTGTAACTTATCCTAGTAACAGGATCTCAATCTACAACTTTCATTAGGTTTATCTACTCTTCCTTATTATTTTTCTTTCACAAACGTTTAACGAGTAGCTATCTTGTTATGATTCTGGTTGAGAGTAGGTTGTTATATATAAATAAACACACACACACACACACACACATATATATACATATATATATATATATATATATATATATATATATATATGCATATATATATATATATATATATATATATATATATATATATGCATATATATATTAATATATGTACGTATATAAATGTTTTTTATTTATTGTTTTCATTGCGCTCTTCCTGGAAAAAAGTTAACAAATTATACTTTACATTCGGTATCTGTACACGTAAATAGTCACTTAAGTGATGATAAACATTTAAACTAAACGTAAGTAAATTATTGAACCAATTATGCAAAGGGGGATACCATGGAAAACCATTCCCAAGGGTATTTGATAAATATTAAAAGGAAGGAATGCATAATTTAAAATTTTGTTGATGTTAGTATTTATTCCAAAGGAAATTCGCTTTTTTACTTTTATAATATTTTATCATGTCTATCACTTTGGTTTTCCTTTTGAATTCAATTTAAACATTCTACCATAGCAATAATCATTTGTAGTGGATAATTTTAAAAATCGAATACATTTTGAGAAATCCTTGATTTTGATCTCGTGGCGAGACAAGATGGCAGCTTGTTCTGAATTGTAACAAAACCTACCAAAGTTTTATTAAAAAAGTGCCAAACTATTAATTCTCACCCATTATTTTTTCTGTTCGTCGTATTATTTAATGTAAATATTTTATGGACGATAAAGTTGGCATAAGTAATTATTCCAGGCATTGCATTACTTTCATAACGCGTTTCTTTTACGAGGATGCTCTAGGGCTAGATACGTGTCATAGATAAACACAAAATTACATTTTTGCTGGTTTGTGCTTATTTATATAAAGTATTAAGGTTAATACAACTTCAGAACTAGTAGTCACCTAAAATACTAACCATATAATGTCCTTGAGAGACAATTTCCCCAGGAGAGTTGTCACAGATTGCTACATCTCTAATCTACAACTATGATAATACGTGGAGAAATATGGCTGGCAGGAAAGAACACATAGATGCAGACAGATAATTACTAAATACCAATAATAGAGATCAAAGTTTATTTTATCCTTACTATAAGTGTACTGAATCTGTTGTCGCCACTCACAGTCGTAAGCCAAAAGAATCGAAAATTGATTCAATATGCACAGCTCTTATATAAAAGGAATAAAATTATTTATAATCAGTTTTCATACAATGAAATGGATTAAACAATCAGAAGTCGAGTATTTGACCAACTTCCCTGACACAATGCGCATTTAGTACGGTGACGTCAGTGCGATTCAATTAATCAGCGGTATTCAGGATTGTTGGGTAAAAATGTTACCAGTAAATCGTTATTTTAGCCATCGAACACATTGTTTTTTTTTACCAAGGAACGTGTAAAACCAAATTATATACCATTAAAAGTTTCTGCAATGAGAGTTTTTTACTTTATATTAATATTTTTTTCTACTTTTTTTCAATACCAATCCTTTGATAACTTCAATTTATCCTTCGGTTTTACAATGAATACACGAAGCCCATAATGCATACACGTAAGTACACGGATATATATTAAATTAGAATACTTTGCTACTTTGAATTTTAACATCATCTT
>JBAIZL010000001.1:136248191-136335691 GCA_036971475.1 Prosapia bicincta | reverse complement strand
TAATAAGCTCTCGAAAGTTGACTCTCAAATATTACAAGATTTTTGTTTAAGTACATTAAAGTGTAAGTGATATATACATTTATATAATTATATATATATATATATATATATATATATATATATATATATGTGTGTGTGTGTGTGTGTGTAAGTGTGTGTGTTTGTAAGTGTGTGTGTGTGTTGAAACGGGTTAGAATGTCCCGTTTCAATTAAATTAAAAAATTGAAATAATAAGGTTATTTTAAATAAAATTTTCAAGCCATTAAGATTGATCATTAAGTCTATAATTCTAAAATAAATTGTAATTGTACATAAATCATGACTACGGGAGTGTTTTGTGTGCTACGTAAGAATCAGGTTTTTACAATATTTTAAATAAACAGTTAAGACAAGAAAAAACGGCAAAATCCAAGTCAGACAAGCAAATTGAGGGTAGGGGAATAGAGACGATAACTGTTGCTGAGCGTTTATGCGCTCTCTCGTAATTAGGCCACTGACCGGAAAGGTCATAGCTTCTGTTAAATTAGCAAAATTACCAAAATGGATTTCTAGAGCATAAACTCGAGGCCGCGGAGTGCGGAAATAATGTAGTATGTCTTAATTTATGTCTAGTGAAAACTAGATATCGAAGTATGAAAAATCACGGTTAAATTTAACCAGTAAGAAACTGGCTTCGCCGAATTTGTCCGTTCCTGCGTCCTGGATGAACCAAATTCCAGACGAGAAGAACTACCAGTCTGGAAGCATAAAGTCATCTCCTTGGACCTTGGGATGTATCATCGAAAGTGCGAGAATTGGGCAAGTCATGATTTCTATACAAATTTAGTAATAAAATAAAATTTTATTTTGAAATACGTTCCAAAAACTCAAAGATTCAAATAAATGCTTTAAATGTGTAATATTATAAATAATGGCTTTATTTCCTTGAAAATTAAATAAAAAATTGGAAATTACAAAATTATTTAGTTATAAAAATGGTTATGTAAAAATGTTCAAATGTTTGCAATTAGAGAAATAGTAAAGTATATGGAAAAAGATAGAAAGAAGATTAGGGATATTTATAAAATAAATTCATTCATAATATCTAAAGAAATGCAGTAAAGTTTGTTAAAACCAGTAGTTAAATAAACTGGGAAAAATATTTATCAATATTTAATTTGTAGAAAAATATAAATAATTTCGCAACCAGAAATTATTAAACACGATCAATCACAAATTATTTAGTATTTCTGAATGAGTGATAAAATTTGAAATTTAGTTGTAATTAAAATATTTCTCTCTCTCTCTCTCTCTCTATATATATATATATATATATATATATATAAATTCATGAGCTTGTAAATCAATGGTTTCTGTGGTAATAGAGTTAGTAACAATTTTTTTTAAATAATACAATATGTAAATTTATTGAATGTCATTTAACTGCTAGCACAAAATAAGATCATAAATTAAATTTGAAATTTATAATAATTGAAATAAACTTAGCCAACCTCCCTGCAATAAATATCAAAATAATTTTAGTTTATTTAAGGAAATTTTAATTTAGGTTTTGTTAGCTAAGGACTTTAAGATTTTATTTCAGAATTTTATTATTTAAGAATTTATTTCAGTTACAAATATCTTTGTTATTAAATTCAGTTTCCAACAACAGCCAAAAGAGTAATTTTTATTGAATTAATCCTGTGAAAAAAAATAATAAATTTAATTATTTCCCAACTAGTAAATTATAATAGTAAATTAATAAAATCAATACAATTAGTAAAATCAATTTTAAAGTTAACCCCGATTTAATTTATTCCTGGAACTGAATTAATGACAAAATATGAAAAAATCGTCGAACAGAAAACACATCAAAACCTCCACTTGTAGAAATCCCTTTATCGGTTGTACTTGGGCTTTACATGAAAAGGTACAGGAGTAAGACATTGCAGGCATCCAGTCTGGCGGTCACACTCGTTGGGATTCGTGATTCAATTTTGATTTAAATGAATAAAAGACATATTAAACAAGTTCTTGATGAAAGAGGGATTGGGTCCCTTGTTTACCTTGGCTGGAATGTAAAGACATTTTGATTTGAATTTCCATTTGGTACTTACCTGAAATATAAGCTTCAGGTACTTACCTTAATATAGGCGTTTTTAAAAACAAAACAAAATGTGCTCAACAAATGTTACTTTGGAACCCGTATAGCATCAAATCACCCTCGAGGGGTGACGAGACGTTTAATATTAATTCTATATAAAAACTAGTCCTTTAAAGGAAAATAAATATAGGAAAATAAATATATATAGATGTAGCTCGAACTAGCATCAATCGCTCAGGAGAGGATGGGTTTAGGTGGCCTCGAGGTCTTGCAGCGAGTGTCTTTCTACAATGGCGTCAAGGAATATTGGATGGCAGAAGAAATAGAATTTATGCGTGTGACGGAAATTCAGCTGTGACAGTCTGAATGTATGCATTCAATTCATTCGTTCAAAGGCCTTGCTTAGTTAGTACATAAATACTAGTTTTATAAAAGCATTTAGGGCCCAAACTTGTGAAATCCGTGATTTTTAAAAGAAATTATTTTGTATTTTAAAAAAAGACATTGTTAATAGTATATTAGCCCATGTCCCATGAAAAGTTTTTCGTATCCATGCGGACATATGTAGAGCTAGGAGTAGCTCCAATGGAAGCGGCCCTAAACTTAGTTAACAAAGTTTCCCGACAAGGTTTCTTGTAGACATGTCTGCGAGATTGATTTCGTCGCATCACAATGTGCTGTCGGCCTAATTACTTTCATTCCATTAACAGACCTTGGCAAGAAAACGCATTTACCGGAAGCATGGCAACCTGAGTTTAATTAATTAAAGCCACGAACGGGAGTTTTTTTATCTGGATTCCTACCATGTAATGCATTGAGGAGGGCACAGTTTGAAACTACAAAACGCTTTAATCTTCCTAAACTATACCATTCATATATACATGGAGAGAGGCCGAGTGGGAAAACCGAGAGAAAGAGTAAATTTTAATTAATTCTAAAAAGTTTGCTGAAACATGTAATCTTTAATATAACGTACAAGCAGGTGCATTATGTTATGCAGGACTTGTTTCGAAATAATGATTCTCATTGCAATGGATTCAGTACCTCAGTAAAATATTCGCAAAAGTCACCACTTATCATTTTGAGGAATTAACACAACCACCCTTCGTAGTGTAAGACACACTTGGCTGAACTAATAAGAAGTAAGGAACTGATATTCCTTTGTTTGCACACAAAGTTAATAAATACATTCTCGACTTTATCTAGAGACTTTAACAATGGGAAATAACCAAGTATTGTCTCGAAGTAACTGGAACTCAATTTGTACACTTTGCTGTGTTTAGTTTGGAAAGTTGTACTGTGGAGAGAAAATGTGTTTTATAAGTTTACCCTTACTGCAATTATTTGCTCAGAGCGTGGAAGAGTAGCACGTGTATGCCTATTATACTGAAACTAAGAGCATTGTAATAACGTAAGGTTGTTTATAGGTATATTAGGCGACAAAGAAATGGGCATAAGACTTTATGAAATGTTTCCTACACATTATTATAATAAAACTTGTAGACTATCTATATTCAGGCAAGAAAATGGTATATATGTTGTGCAAAATGGAAATTTCTCGTTTCAACATAAACAATGCTTTACATATTTGAAAATAGTAGAAGCTTAAGTCCATGGTCGCATCCTAGAGTGTAATGAATATAATAAGCTCATCGGGAGCTGTAGTAAGCAACAAAGTATCGTAAACATACAATTGAGATAAGACTTATATAAATATGTTCATCACTTGTTTTCATCAAATATGTTAAATTTT
This sequence comes from Prosapia bicincta, assembly GCA_036971475.1. Lineage (NCBI taxonomy): Eukaryota > Metazoa > Arthropoda > Insecta > Hemiptera > Cercopidae > Prosapia > Prosapia bicincta. The sequence goes on along the minus strand of JBAIZL010000001.1, from coordinate 136,331,855 downwards.
GGTTTCTTATGTAGTTAAATTTTTAAATAAATTATTTAATGTAATGGAAAATTTAACTGTATGAAAAGCCTGATTCACCGAGTAGGAAATAAACATATGTTCCATCCGAGAGGAGGCCTATTTCATAGTTGCATAACTTACCAAGATCTTGTAACTTATCCTAGTAACAGGATCTCAATCTACAACTTTCATTAGGTTTATCTACTCTTCCTTATTATTTTTCTTTCACAAACGTTTAACGAGTAGCTATCTTGTTATGATTCTGGTTGAGAGTAGGTTGTTATATATAAATAAACACACACACACACACACACACACACACACACATATATATATATATATATATATATATATATATATGCATATATATATATATATATATATATATATATATATATATATATATGCATATATATATTAATATATGTACGTATATAAATGTTTTTTATTTATTGTTTTCATTGCGCTCTTCCTGGAAAAAAGTTAACAAATTATACTTTACATTCGGTATCTGTACACGTCAATAGTCACTTAAGTGATGATAAACATTTAAACTAAACGTAAGTAAATTATTGAACCAATTATGCAAAGGGGGATACCATGGAAAACCATTCCCAAGGGTATTTGATAAATATTAAAAGGAAGGAATGCATAATTTAAAATTTTGTTGATGTTAGTATTTATTCCAAAGGAAATTCGCTTTTTTACTTTTATAATATTTTATCATGTCTATCACTTTGGTTTTCCTTTTGAATTCAATTTAAACATTCTACCATAGCAATAATCATTTGTAGTGGATAATTTTAAAAATCGAATACATTTTGAGAAATCCTTGATTTTGATCTCGTGGCGAGACAAGATGGCAGCTTGTTCTGAATTGTAACAAAACCTACCAAAGTTTTATTAAAAAAGTGGAAAGCTATTAATTCTCACCGATTGTTTTTTCTGTTCGTCGTATTATTTAATGTAAATATTTTATGGACGATAAAGTTGGCATAAGTAATTATTCCAGGCATTGCATTACTTTCATAACGCGTTTCTTTTACGAGGATGCTCTAGGGCTAGATACGTGTCATAGATAAACACAAAATTACATTTTTGCTGGTTTGTGCTTATTTATATAAAGTATTAAGGTTAATACAACTTCAGAGCTAGTAGTCACCTAAAATACTAACCATATAATGTCCTTGAGAGACAATTTCCCCAGGAGAGTTGTCACAGATTGCTACATCTCTAATCTACAACTATGAGGATACGTGGAGAAATATGGCTGGCAGGAAAGAACACATAGATGCAGACAGATAATTACTAAATACCAATAACAGAGATCAAAGTTTATTTTATCGTTACTATAAGTGTACTGAATCTGTTGTCGCCCCTCACAGTCGTAAGCCAAAAGAATCGAAAATTGATTCAATATGCACAGCTCATATATAAAAGGAATAAAATTATTTATAATCAGTTTTCATACAATGAAATGGATTAAACAATCAGAAGTCGAGTATTTGACCAACTTCCCTGACACAATGCGCATTTAGTACGGTGACGTCAGTGCGATTCAATTAATCAGCGGTATTCAGGATTGTTGGGTAAAAATGTTACCAGTAAATCGTTATTTTAGCCATCGAACACATTGTTTTTTTTTACCAAGGAACGTGTAAAACCAAATTATATACCATTAAAAGTTTCTGCAATGAGAGTTTTTTACTTTATATTAATATTTTTTTCTACTTTTTTTCAATACCAATCCTTTGATAACTTCAATTTATCCTTCGGTTTTACAATGAATACACGAAGCCCATAATGCATACACGTAAGTACACGGATATATATTAAATTAGAATACTTTGCTACTTTGAATTTTAACATCATCTTTTAAAAATTTCTATTATATTTTCAGTCTGACTTTAATTTAGTCCTCCAGGTAATTCCTACCCCAGTTGATATCTCACCAAGCGAAACAAAAAATGTCATCTTATCTCCATTACCGGGAGTATATCAATTCCTTATCCTATATACTTGCATTTCCACTAATTATTCTCAAATTAGTGACAGCCAGGAGCTGTGAGGTGAAAATGCCTACACCAATAGATAGAAGATCCCCAAGAGGAAAGCAATCCTCCCCACGTATGTTATTCACTAATACGTTCTTTTACCTCGTCCTCCTTATCTCTTCCCTAATTATATCTATTTTAAACACCCTATTACATTCCTTGTGGTTGGAAAAACATACACTAACAGTTTGCCTTTTAACAACTTAGGGTAATTATTCACAGTTGGTTCCCACGACATACACAGGTATATCTATAAACTTTGCTTACACTTTTGGTTTTATAGAAAACATTATAAAGTAAGTAAAATATTTTCAGTTAATAGCTTCTGCCAATCATCCCCTAAATACAGCCACCCCTGTACGTTCTGAACAGTAAAGCATCTGGAGCGAAGCAAGTAATCTCAGCTCCCGGGAAAGCATTGTCTCACAACGTCACGATGTCCACAGATAAATGCTCTTTGCTAGTAAGCAAGTTTCGGAACAAAAGGAATTTGTTTAACGAGAGGAAAAGTGTCGCGAACATAAGTCTGTGCTAAACCAAGATGTATTATTTTCTATTTTAAGAGGATCGATTAACTTATTTGTCCCATTCCTCTAGTGGGACGAACGTTTTAGCTCTAAAGTGCCATCCTCTAGGCGGCTTCAGGTCTACCTTGTATAGTGAGATATGAAATCGTAAAATGTCTCTTTACGATAATTTGTCGATGATGTAATTTCTCCATAAGTATTTCTTGTTATTTACCAAGTTTAACGGTTCGACCAATGAGAAGCGGATCTGAATTCGTAGGCCTATTACGTAACCGTCTCACGCAATGCGTGATGTTCTCAGAGATGTTCACAGTAGTTTTTTTTATTGTTTTCCTTTAGAAATTTGTTATTTTTTTAAAAACCCACACAGTTCATTTTTTGTTGTTTTAGTTCATAATTCACACAGTTTGAATTACAATTATCTGATTGCACTGACCATTTTACATTTTGAATAAGATGTATACGACGAGTTTAAAGGCGGAAAGGCAGATTAATTTTATTTCCTTCAAGATGGCGAAAATAACCTTCTGAAGGATATATAAAGTTAATAGATTCCTTTGAGATTACCTATTTATAATTTTTACTCACTATTTATTAGTTTACGTTCATACATTTCTAGCTCCAACTTTCTGTAGAGATATTAATTTATTTTAATGGCAACAAAATTCTATTATATAACGGATCGATATTCCGGGAGTCCGGCTGTCTGCTTATTTAGCAGTGTATAACCAACATATCTGCTAAATATACACGGCGTAGGGATAAACCTAACGACAATATCTTTACCAGACGTATAGTTTCGAATATTTTAAATCACGAAACGTAATTTTCCTCGAGCTATTCCTTAGTTAAAGCAACACACACAAACACACACACACACACACACACACACACACACACACACACACACACACACACACACACACACACACACACACACTCACACACACACACACACACACACACACACACACACACACACACACACACACACACACATACACACACACATACACACACACACACACACACACACTCTCACACACACTCACATATATATATATATATATATATATATATATATATATATATATATATATATACACTTATATATAACTCACACTTTAATATTTGAGAGTATATATATATATATATATATATATATATATATATATATATATATATATATATGTATATATATATATAAATATATATTTATTTATTTATTTATTTGTAACATGTAACAAAAGGTTATAAACAATTTAAATGTTTGTAATATGTAATGATTAGGGTTACAGAAATCTATAAATCTCTTTTATTATAATAAGACTCAACTGTATTTGAAATGACTGAATTCAGAATTAAGTAGCCCCTTGATACATAGTTGTGACAATGCCATTTTTCTCGTCGACGACCGAATCTAGTGCTGCGGTTAGCCATGGTTCATATTAGGTAAATGTTTCAGTTTGTATCGAAACTCACACTCTTTTTATCCCAGTTACCAAAATTAAAATTATGCCTACAAGAAGCACACTCGAAACACAAACTAATTTCACTAAAGGTTTGATGCTGGGTATTAAAGTCACAACTGCATTTTGCAGTTGTATTTTTGGATATACATGTTTAACGCTATCCTATCTATAGCGTATTAAAAACCTTATACATGGGCATATTCTAAAAAAAAAACTTTTTACAAGTTTTCATGTGCAAAAAGACATTTGAGGATTGTTAACACACCCCCCTGTAACATTTATTTATGTCACAGATTTGTATTACAGTAAACAGAATAGAGATTTTTTCCTTGTGATGTCGATCGTTCATTATAAATCGCATTTGTTTTCACAAAAACAGAGTTTCACGTCAAACAATCGTGACATTCTGCGGCTGACGTCATGACGATTAGGACGTCCTTTCGCGATACGAGCAACGTTTGTGGGTATCCCGGAATAACGTTTGTAATGGACCTGCCAACAACACTGTTTCAGCTGTAAAACCAAATCAGGCTTTTTTCAACTGAAATGTAAATATGGAATTAGGTTTTCCAACTCACAGAAACCTGAATTACTGCTACCCTCGGTTCTTCACAATCATGAAAGAGTTTTTATTTATTTGTTTTGTTAACAACAAGCGTTTGTCAGAAACAGTTACGGAGTGTTTTGTAGTTGTTCTTTACCTAGTGAGTGGTGAAGTACGACTCAGTAAACTGAGCTTACTTTTATTGAATGTTTAATTCATAGTTTTTTGGCCTCTGAATATATATATATATATATATATATATATATATATATATATATATATATATATATATAAAATACATACATATATCAAAAACAACTATATTTATTCAAATACAAGAATTATTTATTAATTTATATTTACAGTTTTTCGTTGATAAAAACTACCAACATCATCAGGAATGAGACATCATAATCAGATTCATTCCTGATGATGTTGGTACTCTTTATCAGCGAAAAACTTTGAATATAAATTAATAAATAATTCTTGTATTTGAATAAATATAGTTGTTTTTTATTATTAAACAAGAAAATATATTTTACATATATATATATATATATATATATATATTATATTCTACATAAATATATGTATTTATATATATTTACACATTCTAAAAAGCTGGAAAATGAAAGCACGGTAAATAATAAGCTCTCGAAAGTTGACTCTCAAATATTACAAGATTTTTGTTTAAGTATATTAAAGTGTAAGTGATATATACATTTATATAATTATATATATATTTATATATATATGTATATGTGTGTGTGTGTGTGTGTGTGTGTGTGTGTGTGTGTGTGTGTGTGTTTGTGTGTGTGTGTGTGTGTGTGTGTGTGTGTGTGTGTGTGTGTGTGTGTGTGTGTGTGCGCGCGCGTGTGTGTGTGTGTGTGTTGAAACGGGTTAGAATGTCCCGTTTCAATTCAATAAAAAAATTGAAATAATCTCAATTTTTAAAGGTTATTTTAAATAAAATTTTCAAGCCATGAAGATTGATCATTAAGTCTATAATTCTAAAATAAATTGTAATTGTACATAAATCATGACTACGGGAGTGTTTTGTGTGCTACGTAAGAATCAGGTTTTTACAATATGTTAAATAAACAGTTAAGACAAGAAAAAACGGCAAAATCCAAGTCAGACAAGCAAATCGAGGGTGGGGGAATAGAGACGATAACTGTTGCTGAGCGTTTATGGGCTCTCTCGTAATTAGGCCACTGACCAGAAAGGTCATAGCTTCTGTTAAATTAGCAAAATTACCAAAATGGATTTCTAGAGCATAAACTCGAGGCCGCGGAGTGCGGAAATAATGTAGTATGTCTTAATTTATGTCTAGTGAAAACTAGATATCGAAGTATGAAAAATCACGGTTAAATTTTCATTTGTCAAGAAACTGGCTTCGCCGAATTTGTCCGTTCCTGCGTCCTGGATCAACCAAATTCCAGATGAGAAGAACTACCAGTCTGGAAGCATAAAGTCATCTCCTTAGACCTTGGGATGTATCATCGAAAGTGCGAGAATTGGGCAAGTCATGATTTCTATACAAATTTAGTAATAAAATAAAATTTGATTTTGAAATACGTTCCAAAAACTCAAAGATTCAAATAAATGCTTTAAATGTGTAATATTATAAATAATGGCTTTATTTCTTTGAAAATTAAATAAAAAATTGGTAATTACAAAATTATTTAGTTATAAAAATGGTTATGTAAAAATGTTCAAATGTTTGCAATTAAAGAAAAATAGTAAAGTATATGGAAAAAGATAGAAAGAAGATTAGGCATATTTATAAAATAAATTCATTCATAATATCTAAAGAAATGCAGTAAAGTTTGTTAAAACCAGTAGTTTAATAAACTGGGGAAAATATTTATCAATATTTAATTTGTAGAAAAATATAAATAATTTCTCAACCAGAAATTATTAAACAAGATCAATCACAAATTATTTAGTATTTCTGAATGAGTCATAAAATTTGAAATTTAGTTGTAATTAAAATATTTCTATATATATATATATATATATATATATATATATATATATATATATATATATATATATAAATTCATGAGGTTGTAAATCAATGGTTTCTGTGGTAATAGAGTTAGTAACAATTTTTTTTAAATAATACAATATGTAAATTTATTGAATGTCATTTAATTGGTAGCACAAAATAAGATCATAAATTAAATTTGAAATTTATAATAATTGAAATAAACTTAGCCAACCTCCCTGCAATAAATATCAAAATAATTTTAGTTTATTTAAGGAAATTTTAATTTAGGTTTTATTAGCTAAGGACTTTAAGATTTTATTTCAGAATTTTATTATTTAAGAATTTATTTCAGTTACAAATTTCTTTATTATTAAATTCAGTTTCCAACAACAGAAAAAAGAGTAATTTTTATTGAATTAATCCTGTGTAAAAAAATAATAAATTTAATTGTTTCCCAACTAGTAAATTATAATAGTAAATTAATAAAATCAATACAATTAGTAAAATCAATTTTAAAGTTAACCCCGATTTAATTTATTCCTGGAACTGAATTAATGACAAAATATGAAAAATTCGTCGAACAGAAAACACCTCAAAACCTCCACTTGTAGAAATCCCTTTATCGGTAGCACTTGGGCTTTACATGAAAAGGTACAGGAGTAAGACATTGCAGGCATCCAGTCTGGCGGTCACACTCGTTGGGATTCGTGATTCAAATTTGATTTAAATGAATAAAAGACATATTAAACAGGTTCTTGATGAAAGAGGGATTGGGTCCCTTGTTTGGCTGGAATGTAAAGACATTTTGATTTCAATTTCCATTTGGTATTTACCTGAAATATAAGCTTCAGGTACTTACCTTAATATAGGCGTTTTTAAAAACAAAACAAAATGTGCTCAACAAATGTTACTTTGGAACCCGTATAGCATCAAATCACCCACGAGGGGCGACGAGACGTTGAATATTAATTCTACATAAAAACTAGTCCTTTAAAGGAAAATAAATATAGGAAAATAAATTTATATAGATGTAGCTCGAACTAGCATCAATCGCTCAGGAGAGGATGGGTTTAGGTGGCCTCGAGGTCTTACAGCGAGTGTCTTTCTACAATGGCGTCAAGGAATATTGGATGGCAGAAGAAATAGAATTTATGCGTGTGACGGAAATTCAGCTGTGACAGTCTGAATGTATGCATTCAATTCATTCGTTCAAAGGCCTTGTTTAGTTAGTACATAATTACTAGTTTTATAAAAGCATTTAGGGCCCAAACTTGTGAAATCCGTGCTTTTTAAAAGAAATTATTTTGTATTTTAAAAAAAGACATTGTTAATAGTATATTAGCCCATATCCCATGAAAAGTTTTTCGTATCCATGCGGACATATGTAGAGCTAGGAGTAGCTCCAATGGAAGCGGCCCTAAACTTAGTTAACAAAGTTTCCCGACAAGGTTTCTTGTAGAAATATCTGCGAGATTGATTTCGTCGCATCACAATGTGCTGTCGGCTTAATTACTTTCATTCCATTAACAGACCTTGGCAAGAAAACGCATTTACCGGAAGCATGGCAACCTAAGTTTAATTAATTAAAGCCACGAACGGGAGTTTTTTTATCTGGATTCCTACTATGTAATGCATTGAGGAGGGCAGAGTTTGAAACTGCAAAACGCTTTAATCTTCCTAAACTATACCAGTTCATATATACATGGAGAGAGGCCGAGTGGGAAAACCGAGAGAAAGAGTAAATTAATTCTAAAAAGTTTGCTGAAACATGTAATCTTTTAGTATAACGTACAAGAAGGTGCATTATGTTATGCAGGACTTGTTTCGAAATAATGATTCTCAATGCAATGTATTCAGTACCTCAGTAAAATATTCGCAAAAGTCACCACTTATCATTTTGAGGAACTTACACAACCTCCCTTCGTAGTGAAAGACACACTTGGCTGAACTAATAAGAAGTAAGGAACTGATATTTCTGTTGTTTGTACATAAAGTTAATAAATATATTCTCGACTTTATCTAGAGACTTTAACAATGGGAAATAACCAAGTATTGTCTCGAAGTAACTGGAACTCAATTTGTACACTTTGCTGTATTTAGTTTGGAAAGTTGTACTGTGGAGAGAAAATGTGTTTTATAAGTTTACCCTTACTGCAATTATTTGCTCAGAGCGTGGAAGAGTAGCACGTGTATGCCTATTATACTGAAACTAAGAGCATTGTAATAACGTAAGGTTGTTTATAGGTATATTAGGCGACAAAGAAATGGGCATAAGACTTTATGAAATGTTTCCTACACATTATTATAATAAAACTTGTAGACTATCTATATTCAGGCAAGAAAATGGTATATATGTTGTGCTAATGGAAATTTCTCGTTTCAACCTAAACAATGCTTTACATAATTGAAAATAGTAGAAGCTTAAGTCCATGGTCGCATCCTAGAGTGTAATGAATATAATAAGCTCATCGGGAGCTATAGTAAGCAACAAAGTATCGTAAACATACAATTGAGATAGGACTTATATAAATATGTTCATCACTTGTTATCATCAAATATGTTAAATTTTGGTTTCTTATGTAGTTAAATTTTTAAATAAATTATTTAATGTAATGGAAAATTTAACTGTATGTAAAGCCTGATTCACCGAGAAGGAAATAAACATATGTTCCATCCGAGAGGAGGCCTATTTCATACCCTCCATAACTTACCAAGATCTTGTAACTTATCCTAGTAGCAGGATCTCAATCTACAACTTTCATTAGGTTTATCTACTCTTCCTTATTATTTTTCTTACACAAACGTTTAATGAGTAGCTATCTTGTTATGACTATGGTTGAGAGTAGGTTGTTATATATAAATAAACACACACACACACACACACACACACACACACATATATATATATATATATATATATATATATATATGTATGTATATATATATGTACGTATATAAATGTTTTGGAAAAAAGTTAACAAATTATACTTTACACTCGGTATCTGTACACGTCACTAGTCACTTAAGTGATGATAAACATTTAAACTAAACGTAAGTAAATTATTGAACCAATTATGCAAAGGGGGATACCATGGAAAACCATTCCCAAGGGTATTTGATAAATATTAAAAGGAAGGAATGCATAATTTAAAATTTTGTTGATGTTAGTATTTATTCCAAAGGAAATTCGCGTTTTTACTTTTATAATATTTTATCATGCCTATCACTTTGGTTTTCCTTTTGAATTCAATTTAAACATTCTACCAAAGCAATAATCATTTGTAGTGGATAATTTTAGAAATCTAATACACTTTGAGAAATCCTTGATTTTGATTTCGTGGCGAGACAAGATGGCAACTTGTTCTGAACTGTAACCAAACCTACCAAAGTTTTACTAAAAAAGTGCCAAGCTATTAATTCCCACCCATTATTTTTTCTGTTCGTAGTATTATTTAATGTAAATATTTTATGGACGATAAAGTTGGCATAAGTAATTATTCCAGGCATTGCATTACTTTCATAACGCGTTTCTTTTACGAGGATGCTCTAGGGCTAGATACGTGTCATAGATAAACACAAAATTACGTTTTTGCTGGTTTGTGCTTATTTATATAAAGTATTAAGGTTAATACAACTGCAGAGCTAGTAGTCACCTAACATACTAACCATATAATGTCCTTGAGAGACAATTTCCCCAGGAGAGTTGTCACAGATTGCTACATCTCTAATCTACAACTATGAGAATACGTGGAGAATTATGGCTGGTAAGAAAGAACACATAGATGCAGAGAGATAATTACTAAATACCAATAATAGAGATCAAAGTTTATTTTATCGTTACTATAAGTGTACTGAATCTGTTGTCGCCACTCACAGTCGTAAGGCAAAAGAATCGAAAATTGATTCAATATGCACAGCTCATATATAAAAGGAATAAAATTAGGTATAATCAGTTTTCATACAATGAAATGGATTAAACAATCAGAAGTCGAGCATTTGACCAACTTCCCTGACACAATGCGCATTTAGTACAGTGACGTCAGTGCGATTCAATTAATCAGCGGCATTCAGAATGAGAAGCCAGTTGAACAGACAACATTCCGCAAGATTTTACTCCGCATTCATAACACTCAGTGATTTTGGTATTTTATTAGAGCACTCGTGATAATATTGGTGGTTAGTGGCAAGTAGAAGGGGTGGAATGACGTAATAAGGGTATATCTTGAGCAATATGAGGAGGTACGCTTATGTTGATTAGTATTATTTGAAAAGCGATTTATTATTGGGTAAAAATGTTACCAGTAAATCTTAATCATGGCCGTCGGACGGCTTGATTACTACGAAGAACGGGTAAAACTGGATTATATTTCCAATCGAAAACGTTTCTACAAATAGAATGTTTCGTAACCTTTAGTTTCTTTCAATATGTTTGCATTTTGTTGCCGTTTTTGTTTTATATTATTAGTTTTCTATATTATTCTTTTTTTTTTCTACACCACTATCCTGATAACTTCAGTTTATCCTTCGGCTGCATATTACCTACACGAAGCACGTAAGGGATATAGCTAATTACACGAATATATCTAATTAGGTATTAAACCAGGATACTTTCCTGCTGTGTATATGAAGTAGCTTATTCAGTTTTCATTTTTTGTGATATTTTTAGTATGTTTCCGTCTGCGTGTAATTAAATCCTTCTAGCTATAATTAAATTTTACATTTGTATACCAGTTTAGAGCTCAACATGCGAAGCCAATAATGACACCCTATCTCCATTACCGGGGGATGCCCCTTCCTTATCGTATATTATTGTATTTCCACATATTCGTCCTTATTGCTGTAAGGGAGTGTAAGAAGAAAACACCCACGCAAGTAGAAAAAAGGTTTGCCAGGAGAAAGCAATCCTTTCCAAATTATGTTATCTACTATTACATTTTCTTACAACCTTTTCTCTTTCTCAATAATATCTATTTTAACGCCCCTATTATCTTCCTTGTGGTTTGGTAATACACACACTAACCAATGCATTAACAACATAAAGCAATTAATCACGGTAGTGTAGACGTCATACACTGGTATATCTATAAACTTTGCTTACACTTTTGGTTTTATACAAACATTTATTTAAGTAAGTAAAATATCGTCAGTTAATAGCTTTTGCCAATCATCCCTAAATACAGCCGCCCTTGCATGATCTGAACAATAAAGCATCTGGAGCGAAGCAAGTAATCTCAGTTCCCGGGAAAGCATTGTCTCTCTACGTCACAATGTCCACAGACAAATGCTCTCTGCTAGTTAGCAAGTTTCGGAACAAAAGGAGTTTGGTTAACGAGGTGAAATATGTGGAGAATATAAGTCTGTGCTAAAGCAAAATTTATTATTTTCTGTTTCAAGTGGCTGGATTAACTAGTTCCACCCACTAATATCTCTCTCTCTTTATTTCTAGTTGGAGGAACGTTTTTTCCTCCATAGCCCCATCCTCTAGACGGCTACTGGCCTAACTTGTATATTGAGAGATATCCCAGCAAAGATCGTAAAACCATAAAGTATCGCTTTTTGAAGCTTATTCACATGTTACAGTTTTTCTACAACTTATTCCTCTTATTTACCTCGTTAATCCGCCATGATACCACAAATAACCTTCTCTCTATTTATTTAAAGACTAGCTAAATCCAATTGATGCATTCATTTATTTATAATTTTACGCAATATTTATTTTATTTTTCGTGCGTAAATTAGTAGTTCCAGACTTCTGTAGAGATAAAAATTATTTTATTATCTACAAAATGTTATAATAACATGGATCGTTATCACTGGAGTCCGGCCGTCTGATTACTCAGCAGTGTTTAACCAGTTGTCTTCTTGAATAAACACGGCGTCGGGATAAACCTAACGGCAATACATATGTTAGCAGACGTTCTTTCGGATTTGGGAATTTTACGTGCACGCACATACTCACAAAAAAAATAATTTTTTTTAAAGTGTGGAAATTATCCATACAGATTTTAAATAAACATCAATTCAATCACTTTTGTGATTACTATAAATTTGTTGCTTACTAATAACAAATAATCAAAAACCTCTCAAACTAAAAGAAATTGTGTTGTCACTTATATATTATTTCAGTACTTGGTGTGAGTAAAGCTATATATGGAAGACACGCATACACACACGCGCGTTTGCGCGCGCACACACGAACATACACAATCACACACACACACACACACACACACACACACACTCTCTCTCTCACACACACACACACACACACACACACTCACACCACACACACAATTTAATAATCAATTCTTTTTAAAGCCTAGATAATATCCATACAGATTTCAAAAAAATCAATAAATATAATCATTTTTTAAAATATGACAAGAAATATTTGTTGGTTACGTCAGCGTTTAAGTCGCTTTACAAAAACCAAATTACGAGAAGTGCAAACTAAAAATAAAATTTGTTTCAGCAGTTTCTGATATTACATAGATATGAATAATTGTTACACCAAATTAGTAAAACCTTATATTTTTTCCATTGAGTCAGTCAGGTTGGTGTTACCGTGGGTATGAAGCGCATGTCATGAGACAGTTATTCTGTGTAGGAGTGTGGGAACAAGGGTTTTGGTTTATGTTGGAATTGAGGAGTGGTCATTTCCAATTTGTGAAACAAATGTAGTTGAGACGGATGCAAGGTTTTTATTCTGGGAGACTTATTTGATTTATTTATTGTCAAATTCACATCTATACAAATATGTAAAATTATTAATTTCTGGACATATTGTTCTAAGTTATTATTCTAAGTGCACTAAGTCCCTCTGTTGTACAAATCTTTGCAGATTTGTATTTGTTCAAAAACATGCCATTGGTAAATTCTGCCAAGATTCGGGGACGGTTTGGAGTGAAGGCATTTATTGAAAAATATTACTGTTATATTAAATTTGAATAAATAATTATTTTAAAAAGGCATTTATGTTATTATCATATCCTTATAATATTGTTCTTATTCATAAGTGTTGCTTAAAGTATACTATTAGAACTCGTAATCCGGACGAATCTCGAGGGCATGAAAATCGATACCTTATACCTTAGGCGGTTTCCCAATATCGAATACCAAATAGGTTCTGTCCGACTGTCTCTGCTTTGTAGTTTGACAATCCGACATCTGAAGCCGTCATTGTGAGTGCCATCAGGAATATTAAAGCCGCCTTGTCTCTGCCTAAGCTAACAGAGGTTTTAGTCAGATGAAATTCTCTGGCGATTTGCCAAAATAACCCCGCTCTTCCGACAATAACTAGACATAAATTTGTCTCTGATTCTATGCTTTTGCTTTTCTAGTTCACTTGTTGATCACAATGGCCTAACGAATTATTTTCCATTACTTATAACTAAGCAGTTTTATATAAATTTTATTAAATAACTAAATACTTAATAAAAGTCGTTCGATTTTTAGTAGTATTTTTTTTCTGAAACCTGTATTTTGTAGGCCTGTCACTTTGGTACCGTATACAAATGCTTGCAACAAAGCTGGATTTCTTAAAAACTTTTTTCTCTTGTGATTGAAATGTTCATATTATTTGCATCTTTCTGTCTTTTACTTTTATTTAGACGCGCGCTCAGACACACAGCACACACACACACAAACACACACACACGACACACACACACATACACACACACACACACACACACACTCACATACACACACATACACACACACACACACACACACACTCACATACACACACATACACACACACACACACACACACACACTCACATACACACACATACACACACACACACACGCACACACACACACACACACACACACACACACACACATAACTTACACATACACACAAACAATTTTAATTTAGCTTTATTGTTAATCTATTCTTTAACTAAAGTTTTAAGACAAAACTATTGTTTTGCGCAGGATCCCCAAATATCGTGTACTTGGTGATATTATTTCCTTTTCTTAGTTCTGCCATTATCTTGTCTATACTTAGTTTTCTATAACCGTTATACTGGCTGAGTGCCCAAACCAGGTCGCACAAAGTGTCCTTGTTCTCCCCTGGTACCAGGATGATGTATTATTACATTTGAAAACTGATACATTTGAAAATCTTTTCTGATGAGGTTTTTATTATTTTAAGCAATCATAGTTATATGTAATTATATTTTATATTTACAGGTAGGTTATTTAGGGTAAACTGTGTGTTGTATTGCAGAAATCTAATATATGTTCGATGTAAACAGAATGTTTATGTAGAAATTTGATGTTATGTTCGCTATGAAATAGTTTCAAGACGCTAAGTGCAAGAGAATGGTGGTGTTTTAAGTTCGTAGCTTTTGTTGGACTTTTGCAAACAGGAGCTTTCTGAGCGGAGATAGCACAAGAAATAAAGTGAATATCTGTGTGGTGGTGACGTAATGTGAGACCAAAGACGACTTTACGCTCTGACTGTCTGGACAAAAGAAATTGTTTGCAGTGCACAATGTATGCTTTCTTACTTTGTAGTATGTAACGGGATAAATATAACTTTAAAACACTCTAGGACATTTGTAATAACTATATAATTGCCTCCTACTTTTCCGATGTAATGTCTGGGAGGACAGGGAGACACGGTATCTGAACCTTAAGTGCCCTTGTTTCTAACCTGATCACACAAAGAGTGTTAATTTTAAGGCTACCCATAGAAATCTTTAGAATGGATCAGAATACTGGAGGATTAGGAATTGAAAATATAAAGGGTGGAGTGTGCAACGATGCGCGTCTTTGCTATCAGTCACGTGACTGTTATTCCGAGGTTTAGGGTTTGGAATAGAAACTCGGAGGTATATGATATAGTAAAGGATTGCAAGTTTGATGTAAACTTGGGGTGTGTTATAGGTTTCTAGCCGCTACAAGAGAATGATATTCTATAACAGTAAAATATTCTACTAGATGTGGAACATTGAAGGAAGTATATCTGTTTATTGCCCAAGAAATATTTGTTTCTAAGACATAAGTTGCAAATTGTTGTAAAATCAAACAATCTACATAAATCCTAGAAAGATAAGATAAAGGAAATTTGTTTATTTAATATACGGTACAAATAAACATAATAAGATAAGAAACCATAAAATAGAAAGAACCCTAGTGGCATGAGGAAATTGAGATATAAAGTAAACGAGAAAAGTATCTTTTGTATATACGAAAGAAATTTTCGTATAGATTTTCGTATTAGAAATTTAGAAATTTTCGTATTAGCCTGAAAGAAAGGCTAATAAATATATATGCCATTGGTGAGCTGTGGGAAAGGAATGTAAGATGATGAACGTCTGACAGTAATGTAGAAATAGAAGAGAAAGGCATGCCTTCAACTCCGTTGGTAAAAATATAGTGTTGCTGGTTATTCAGAAGTGAAAAAAAATTGGAATTGGAAACATAAATATGCCTCGTGGTTTACTTTTGTCTCACACAGCCGCCATCAGTCACCGAGGGCACAACAATATGTTCGTCTAACCAACTGGAGTTGCCTTGTTGAGTTCCTCTGATAAAATGTAGTCATTCGTTTGAATTCAAACGACAGTTTATAAATTGTCTGATGCATAAAGCTATTCAAATATTATACAAGATTTAGTTGCATGGAATATCTACATTTATAAGTAGCACCCTGCAAAAGGTGTAGATGTTTGACGAAACACGTAACTACTGCAAAAAAAGGTTTAAACTACATATGTCTTCCTTTTACAAGTCGTTAATTTCAAATGTACCACCGTGTTAGAGAGATTAGTTTGACCTCAACAGCTGTAATGGTAAAATTATTAAATTGAGGTAAATATTAATTTGAATTGTAAAATATCGGATCAAGTTGGAAGCACGGTGCTTCCTTGTTATACAGAGGATATGGAAAGTTTTATGAAGTCAGTTAATATTAAGGAAAGTTTATGACGATCCTCTGGAATTATATATAAGAGGAGGCATTATGAGATCACGTGACAGGGAAGCTTACGTAGCTTACGTACGTATACATACCCTCTACTCTACTGATTAGAGTTGTCTACCAATAAAAGATTAAATCATTTTTGTTTTTATCCTGCACGTAAAACAATAAATAATTATATACATTCCGAGAATATACAGTTTTGTAACTATTTTGATATACAATTTTACCGTCATAAATCGTTGCGTAAACGTTTTTCTGATGAGGGCTTTATTATTTTAAAAACCCATAATAATATTTACAGTCTATAATTATATATTAGCTCAGTTATTTCGGGAAAATAGTGTGCTGAAATCTAATATACGTGCGATTGTAATACAACGTTAAAGTAGAGATTTATAGATGTTCATTATATAATAGATTCAGAGTAATGAGTGCAAGGGAATAGGGGTGTTTGTCGCTTTTGTTAGTGAAATTTCTAAGCGGAGATAACACAAGAACTAAAGTGAATATCTCCGGAGTGGTACGTAATGTGAGAGCAAAGACGTCTTTGTGCTTTGACTGTCTGGACAAAAGTAATTGTTTGCTGTGCACAATGTACGCTTTCTTACTTTGAAGTATGTAACGGGATAAATATAACTTTAAAACACTCTAGAACATTTGTAATAGCTATATAATTGCCTCCTACTTTTCCGATGTAATGTTAGAGAGGAAAGGAGGACACGGTATCTGAACTTTAAGTACACTTGCTTTCTAACCCGATCACAAGAAGGGTCTTAATTTTAAGGGTACTTAAAGAAAACTTTATAATGGTTCAGAATACTGGAAGATTACGTATGGAAATATAAAGGGTGGAGTGTGAAATGGTGTGTGTCTTTGCTATCAGTCACGTGACAGTTATACCAAGGATTAGGGTGTGGAATAGAAACTCGGAGGTATATGATATAGTAAAGGATTGCAAGTTTGATGTAAACTTGGGGTGTGTTATAGGTTTCTAGCCACTACAAGAGAATGATATTGTATTACTAAATCAACATGAGGTAGATGAGAAACCATAAAATAGAAAGTATCCTAGTGATATGAGGATATTCAGACACATAAAGTAAATGCTAAAAGTATTTTTTGTGTATACGAAAGAAATTTAAAAACGAAACCTGATAGATGGGCTAATAGAAAGATATGCAATTGGTTTAGCTGTGGTAAAGGAATGAAAGATGATAAACGTCAAAGATAGAGGAATGGCTACAACTCCTAGGGTAGAATAAATAATGTTGCTGGTTATTCAGAAGTACAATTAAAATTGGAATTGGAAACATAAATACGCCTCGTGGTTTACTTTAGTCATCTGTCTCACACATCCGTCGACAGTCTCCGTGGGTACAACAATATGTTCGTCTAACCAACTGGAGTTGCCTTGCTGATTTCCACTGATAAAATGTAGCCATTCGTTTGAATTCTAAACTTTATATTTATAAATGTCTAATGCATAAAGTTATTCAGTTATTACACGAGGTTTAGTTTCAAGGAATAACTACATACATTGTAACTACATATTTATTCATTTTAAAATTAGTTATTTTCAAATCTACGACCATTTTAAAGAGAAGAGGTTCTCAGCAGCTGTAATGGTGAAATGATTAGATATAAATAATAGTTTTTAATTGTAAAATATCGGAACAAGCTGAAAGCACGATGAATGTCAATGTAATTGACCACTCCACGCGTAAGCAACCTTCTCTCTCGCAGATTTCCCCTTCTCTGGCTAAGCAATTCACTCAGACATTTACCCAACCCTTTGAATTTATCCTAATGTAGACATTGACTGGCATTTTCTTGGTTACAGTAAACAACCAGTCAAGTATTGCTTTTACTAGTTTTTTTTTTTATAAATCACAATGAGAGATCAAATTATATCTTGTTTCCACCTTCACCTTAAGCCACGGGCTTAAATTTTCAACTACATACTTACTTCAGCAAGGTAACACTTAATTGATTTCGAACAAGGAAGACAGATTGTGGAAGTGTCCCATTGTGAACATAAAGCCATTATGTACCACTTTGGACGAGTGGAACGTGAATAGGTTGTTAAATATTTATAAAGTAAAATTATTATATGTTTTTCACCTGTCTTAGTCCCAGCGACTTAGAAAAGCACTTTCTATTAGCGTATATATATATATATATATATATATATATATATATATATATATATAACCCAAGAACAACATAGATATGTATGCTGTATCTAGTTAAATCTAGTTATATATATATACTTGTTTACTTTTACTAATCAATACGTTTTGGTAATTTTATAAAGTTCCATGGTTATTATTTATTTTGGAGATTGTAAATGTCTCTTTTTTCCTAGCTTTATGAACCTCTCATATTGTATATTTATTTTCTCAAAATTCAAAAATAAATAGCAATGGGTATATATAAGCAGCCAAACAGTTAGTATTTAGTAACAACATATTGCAATAACGCACTACCTACTAAACGCTTACGTAACTCTCCTCTCGTGTTTGGGACCACGTGTAACAACCTCAAATATTATTGTTTACATGAGGTAGTCAACAAATTGTAAGTAATTAGATCTAGTTTTAGTGACACATTGCAGTTTACTTTTTGTCTTACAAATTAGTGTGTCGTACAAACAACGAGACCAGACTTCAGCAAGATAACCTGTGTTTACGTGCTGAATAAATTTATAATTCTTCAATCGTGTCTCATACTGTACAAATGCCAAAGGGCTTACTGTTGCACCAAAGCATAGAAGTTTATTTATCCATAATATACCTCAATCCAACCGTTGAGAAGATTGTGGTAGGGAAATTTTCTTTTAAACACGTTAAGATAACGTTGGTAAAGAGTTGGTTAACATACTTCGCTCGGTCGGTTTTTAAACATCTGACAACTTCAGGATTTTATTTTGAAGATATTATTCCAGATATAAAATTTCATTACTACACGATATATATACTCATGTATTAAATACCAGGGTACAGGGATATCTGGAATGACCTAGTGAATGTTAAGAGATTTTGAAAGACTTTCCGATTCTATACAATTTAAAATGGTAACTCTTTCTACAATGACAAATAAACGGTATTGCATTTGCTAAGTGTTGCACGTGCACAAATTGACACAAAGACAACTTCTTCTACCTACGTGAATCCTTACTCTAACTGTTGTATCTCATTAATCAAATGTCTGGATGTTCTTACAGATTGCTTAAGTGTCAAGTTTTCCCGAGATAAGCTTTCGGAATTTCACTACACATTTAGTTAATTACGTAAGCGAACGAGTTGTGCGCTATCTGTTACGGAAAACTGAAACTAATTTCATGACTAAAGTCATTGAAAATTAAATTAACTTTTTTCTCTCATCTTTAGGGAAAACGTGTCGCTGTTATATGCTTGGAAACGTGCAATTCTGTCTCTACACAGAAAGCCGGTGATGGACAAAAAAACTAGTTTCTTCCCTTTATATATACTCTCATGAGCTTAAAACTTTTATCATTGTCCAAGGTTATATTTGAGTTTTGATTTTTTTGGTGAAATAATTAATTTTAATATATAAGCTTTAAACGTTTTCAAAATATTTTTAGTTGAATACAAAAAAGTTTTTTTTTTTGAACGATATATGTTATAAATGCACTTACATGGTACAACAATTGATTGAAACAAGATATACTTCTGCCCTCTCATAAAAATATGTAATGCCGATAAACAGTTCCTAAAGCGTTTATACACCTCCCTTTACCGAGGGTGAGAGTGAGTCTACCTCAAGTACGACACGCTACTTATGCGATGCTATAATACCCTTTCCTACTCTAAGCCAGGATTTCATTCTGTCCTGTATTAGTCCCACCTAATTGCATTTACCCTTCCATGAAGAGTAGGTCACTCTGCGCACCTAAACCATAATATATCCTGTTCTAAGGGGATTTATGTATCTGTCGTATACCTCCGCATATATTCAATCCTTTGCTATTCAGGCTACAATCCTTAAATTAGCTAACTTAACCTTAAAAACGCAAAAAATGCAATTACTTCAATATATCTTACAAATATACTAGTATCTCTTATAAATAATGTATAAATTTAAAAATATATATACTCTACTAAATAAATCGTAGCTTGCTTTATTTTAAATAATAAAATATGCATCTCCTATAGACCAGGTAATGTGTATTACTGGACGATATAACCTCTTCTTTTAAACGACCAAGAAGACAATTTTTCATAACTGGGTAAACCAACAAACTGGGAGCATAAGTATACACGAAGAGTAAATACCAAATGTGCCTAGAATAAAACCTACGTCATCAGTCTAATTCGCATATAAATGCATCCCGCTAATTAACGTTATCCAATGCTTTGGTCAACATCAACACCCGTTCCCGTCTGGAAGCCAGGCGCTTACGTATTTATACGGCGAGTTTTCTGAACGGATACATAACCCTTACTTAAGTCACTTCAACAAAAGATTAAAAAGGAAGAAAAACGTAACCTGAGGGGTTAGAAAGTTGCAAAGGATCGTTTTATGCACGCACGTACAGTCGGTGAAACAATACAATGGATCCCTGGCCATTTTGACGTAATGAGATCCGACTATAGAGCCATCTGTATTGTCGAGAACTCTCGACGCACGATCGTTTTCTTGAAATATCTAAAAGTTGCAAACATTCTTCTGAAATCTCTAAGAATTTACCAGAACATTGCTTGCCCTAAGAAAGGACAACGTTACATTGTTTGAAGGCTTTGTCAACCCTTAGTTAACAACCTTCGTAAACAATCCCGAACACACTGTGGCATAACATAAAAAAAGTGGATTGTAATTTAAAGATATGTTGTGCATTTCCTACCAAGTGTCTTGTGACATTTCCGGGGAGATAATTTTTTCACGGGTTACCATGGTAACAGGAATAATAAAAGCATTTCAGCATAAACAAACGCCGATGCTAGTACTCTGAAATCATTTAGTAAAATCATTTAGTAAAATCATTTTACATTCTACAGAAAGCAATAATAGCTTGCATGGCTAAGGTCAAGCTTAACGTTTAGTCCAGATGATGAAAAAAAAATTAAAACCTTTTACTACTACCCAAAGCAATAACACTGGGGTGGCCGGTACAATATCCCTTTCAAACAAAAATCCTACACAGTATTTCGGAAATATGGATTTTAGCAACAAAAGGTAAAACTTTTCATCCTCTTGACTTTAGTGAAAGTAAACAGAAAAATCCCTTTTTCCACGAAGATCCTTTCTGTTACTAACTGATTGTGTTAGGACATAGCTTGTTTTAGAAATTCTTTGTTTTTTGTTGGCAACACCGATGAATACATTTTCCAGACGCTCTGGCATATCTAGTTTTCATACAAAGTTATTACACTCGCCTGACAACCAAGAACGTCGCGAGACTTTCGTTTACCATTTTGCCGAGTATTGTAATGATATGTAACATATATTTTGTTTATTAATAATGGAATACTCTGTATTGGCCAGCATAGCCTTTACTGTGATAACATCAACAGCACAATTGCTTATTTTTTTTAACACATTTCAAATATGAATGTTGAGATTAAATGAAAGTAAGATGTTTTAATAGTCAATCAATGAATAACAGTAGCTGTGTAAGGAAAGATTGCATTAAATGTAAATAGCAATAGTTGTGTAGAATAAGTTGTTTATTTGTGAATAGCAATAGCTGTGTAAATAAAGATTGCAATACATCTGAATATCAGTGAATAACAATAGGTAGGTAAGAAAAGATTGTATAAATGTAAATATCAGTAGATGTGTAAGAAAAGTTTGCATATATATTCATGTGAATAGCAATAGCTGTGTAATAAAAGATTGCATTACATTTGAATATATTTTACTTTACTTTATCCAATGCCCGCCCTTGGCTGTTGAACCATTCGGCGTCGAGCCTCCCAGTAACGACCGGTTCTGGACAGCTGGTCGTCCAGTTCAGGACAGGTTGAAATGTGGTCCCTATTCATGACACCATTGAGACAGAGCGGACACGTATCGGACTCCGCTAGGCCAAAACGGTAGAGGTGGGCCTGGAGATAGTCGTGTCCTGTCAGAAGTCGAGAGTCAGCCACGGCAGTTGCTCTATCGCTTGTGGGCACCAAAGGACCGCGACTGCTACGTGATGCCCACTGTTTCCCCCTGCTGGCTTTCTCAAGATCTTTTTTAATGGAGCGTTTAAGGATTGCATCAATAAGGTGTTTGGCAGAGGTGAGGCTGGTTTCTGCATATGGTTGTTGCATCTGCGTTCCATTTTTTGCAAGGTCGTCTGCTCTTTCGTTACCTGTGATGCCAACGTGACTTGGGATCCACTAATTGACCATTCATTTTGCAAAAGATGTGAGATTGCTTCTCGGCAGTGGAATATGTTCGAACAGTCTGTTGAAGAGTTGTCGGCTATTGCAATTATGGCGGCTTGGGAGTCTATAAAGAAAACAGCTCGTTGGTGGTTCGTTGCTGGGTGATGCGCAGCAAGAGCCTCTGCGGCCAGTCGCACTGCCGTTACTTCCCCATCAAAATTACTTGTGTTTGCCCCAACGCCCTGGCTGATTTCAAATAGCTTGGAGAAAGCTCCAGCCCCAGCTCCAGTAGGATTGAGTTTAGATCCATCAGTGTAGATGTGCAGCCAGTCTGGTTCAGGATATAAAGTGTGGATTGTCTCAATGGCAGAAATCTTTAGTTCTTCTGGGTTGGGGGTTTTAAAGTTTAGTAATGACAAACTTTTGAGAGGCATGGCAATAGTCGGCTTGTTGAAAGTTTTGAGCGGGGTTGGGTTTGATTCACCGATGCTGTACCTTCTTCTAAGTTCTTCAGCGTGTTGTAGTGGGCTTAGCTGGGTTTTTAGTCTCTGTCCAGCCTTTCTATAGTTAGTCCAGTATCGGTGATTTACTCTTCTTGAGCGTTCCCAAAATTTAAGCGTTAGCTTTTCGCGCCTTTTTTTGCAATGGTTCTATGCAGGTTTGCATTTCCATCGCACAAATGGGCGTTGAGAAAGCTGCGCCGGTGATGATTCTGAGGGCACTGTTCTGGATTTTATCTAACTTTCGCAGATTCGGTTGACTGGCCAGTGACGTAACTTCTGAAGCGTATTCCATGGAGGGTCTGACATAGGTCTTATAAGCAGTGGCAAGAACGTCCTGCGTGCAACCCCACTTTGTACCAGTTAGTCTTTTTAACAAATTTGTTCGCTTGCTAGCGCGCTCAGCAACCTCTTGTATGTAATTTTTCCATGAGAGTCTAGTGTCCAGATTAAAACCTAAGTATTTGGACAATTTAGACTCTGGTAGGTAACTCTTTTTATTTTTGAGCTCAATGGTTGGGGGCTTGGTGGAGAGAGTGAAAAACTGAAAAATTGTTTTCTCAGGATTAACTGTCATTTTATTGCAGTCGGCCCATAGCCCAATGTTTTCTAATACAAGGTTCATAGTTCCTTCAAGGTGGTCAGTCTTGTTAGTAGTATTCCACACAATGACGTCATCAGCATACAGCAGGTATGATGGGCCAGGTGTCTTTTCGATGGCGGTGGTGAGGTCATTAATCATTGTGTTGAAGAGAAGACAACTGAGCACGGCTCCCTGAGGTAAACCTTGTTTTTGGGCTTTAAAATTGGAGACAGCACTCATGAACCTCGTCCTTATCAGGCGCTGGGTTAGGAAATTTTTTATCCACTTCATCATATTGTTTACCACCCCCAGTTTCGCTAGTTTTGATAGTAGCAATTGCTTCCACACTTTATCATATGCAGCTTTAAAATCAATTAGTACGGCCAGGGTGGACTGCCTTCTGTGGAAACCATCCTTCACAGCTTGAGTGAACTTCACCAGTTGGTCAACAGTAGAGCGGTTTTGGCGAAAACCTGCTTGGGCTTCGCTTATTGCTCCTTTTTTTCTAAGAAGTTTCTCAGTCTTAGCTCAATCATCTTTTCAGCCACCTTTGAGCAGACACTGGTCAGCGATATCGGCCGGAAGCTCTCGAGGTTGTTACGGAGTTTGCCTTTCTTACGGATGGAGATAATTTCAGCTCTTTGCCATTGGTGGGGGACCCATTTCATCCATGTCAAGTTTATGAGCTTGAGGAGGCACTGCTTTGCTGTTACACCAAGGTGTTTTATAAATTCGGGAAATATTCGGCCCGGTCCCGCTGCTTTTCCATTTTTTAGTGTGCGAATGGCTGCTTCCAGTTCATGTGTTAAGAAAGGGTTGACCATTTCAGGTGTCGGCTCGGCTTTGAGAGGGCCCACCGATTGCTGTTTGATGTATTTACGGTCATTGGCTCTTATGTCAAGGGTGCTGACAGCAGCATAGTGCTTGCAGAGTGCTTGTGCAACGTCTTTTGGGCTGGTGAGCGTCCTTCCATTGAAAATGATTGGTTCCCATGTGAAGTTACGTTTGTCGTTATTGGGGCTTGAAATAAAATTGTGAGCTTTCGAGCCGTCCTTTCTAAAATCTAGTTTGGCAACAAAATTACGGTATGTGCTTCTTTTCGATTGGATGATCTCCCTCCTGAATTGGGCTTGTTTTTTTCTGAGTTGGATACAGTCTTCGAGGTTGTTGGTAGTCTCTGCCATTTTCCTGA
Organism: Prosapia bicincta; assembly: GCA_036971475.1. NCBI lineage: Eukaryota > Metazoa > Arthropoda > Insecta > Hemiptera > Cercopidae > Prosapia > Prosapia bicincta. The sequence goes on along the minus strand of JBAIZL010000001.1, from coordinate 136,306,718 downwards.
CTTTATTACGTTCCATTTGTAGTTTTGTCAGATTTTCATTCCAAAAAGGCTTATATTTATTGACGTACCCTCTGCGTATGCATTTTTTGGCGATCTCTAAAATGTTCTTCTCAAAAGCCGCTACGGACTGGTCAGGGTTGTAATTTATGATGCTAGGAGTGAGAAGCTGATTTGATGTTAGTTCAAAAGCTGTCCAGTCTGCCCTTTTGAAATTCCAGCGTGGAAGACGTAGTTTTTGGGCATTATTATTTTTTGGTCGCACCTGTAAGAACAAGGCTCTATGACCACATCCCTCAACAGCATCCCTCAGTTTCAGGTCAGATCTGCTTTTCAGGTTTGCATGTACCAGGCACATGTCAGGTGTACTGGTGCTTCCACCAAATGATAGAAAGGTGGGTTTTGATTGTAGATTGATCAGTTGTGTTTTGTCAATAAAATTCTCCATAGCGTGGCCAGGTGCATTGCGGTCAGAGTAGTTCCATCGGGGGGAGTGCGCATTGAAGTCCCCTAGTATAATGGAGTTGCGGTGTCGGGATGACATTTCTATGAGACTTGTATTTAAGTTGTTAGTTGGTGGGTTATAAACACCAATGATTTTGTAGTAGTGTCCGTTTATCCAGACTTCTATAAGTACGGCTTCATGTTTGTCGGTTTCGCACATCTTGTGAAGCACCTCAAATTTGCATGCTGCGTTGTTATTTACACCGACAACAATCCCTGAGGCCACATTTGAATATCAGTGTATAACAATAGCTAAATAAGAATAGATAGTATGCAAGTGAATATCGGTAGATGTGTAAGAAAAGGTATATATATATATATATATATATATATATATATATATATATATATATATATATATATACATGCATGTGAATAGCAATAGCTGTGTAAAAAGAGTCTTCATTACACTTGAATATCAGTGTATAACAATATATAAATAAGAATAGATTGTAAACATCTGAATATCAGTAGATGTGTAAGGAAAGGTTGTATATATATTCATATAAATAGCAATATCTGTGTAATAAGAGATTGCATTACACTTGAATATCAGCGAATAACACTGAATAACAATAGCTAAATAAGAATAGATTGTAGACATATGAATATCAGTAGATGTGTAATAAATATTAAATGTATGTGGAATATTAAATGTAAAGCAAATATTCTGTTTTACAGTTAGTTGCAGTGTAAAGACTGAAGTGACACCTGAGTTTGGATTGACATAGTTTTGTAATAGTTAACTCAAGTAACTTAACGTTACTAAACTGTTAATAATTTCTTTACAATTTAATAAATTGATTCCTAATGTGTTTATATTTAAAGAGCTATATAGTCAATTTGCTTTTAAGTCAAAAGTTCGTTGTCAAAAAGTATTTTTTGTTGCTTTAAAATCATCCGAGTCTCTAAAGCAAAATTATTATAGTAATTATTAATATTATTATTATTATAGTGTGGCGGTAAGTATAAGCATTGCGCTCACTATATTTATTGTACTCTATGTCCACGTCCCTATACTGACTATTAGGGTTTATATTTCTACTATACTCCATTATGTCTTTGTTAAACACAGTTATTTCCAACATCACAATATAACTGTAATTCTAGTTGTTTGTATTTCAGATACTTATTAATATTGTGGCTGAATGGTTTGTTCTGAATTTATCTGGTCTCATGAAGCCGGGAATGCATTTAAATATATTCATTTACTGGCTTGCAAGAGTACAGCGGATGTTTATATATGTTTTGCTAATGTGATGAACACATTTAATTGACACTTATGTCCATTCTATGTTTACGTTACTTTGTCGCTTACTATAGCTTCCGAGAAGCCGAGTTTATTCATTAAACCCTATCTCCATATCCGTATTCATACTGTCAAGGGGAAACGTTCGATCACGCATTCGAGTTTATACTATTTCCCATTATGTAATTTTGATATTAATAATTTTTAATGTTGAAACGACTTATTTTCACGCAGCACAACGTACTTGCGATTTCTCTTGCTTGTATTTCAAATACCTGGTAATATCTTACTAATGTGATGAAAACATTTAATTAAATCTTATGTCATTGTATATTTGCATTACTTTGTGCCTTACTGTGGCTTCCTACAAGCTCTGGGTTTCACTATAATAGGCGTATAAGTGCTATGCTGTCATGCCCTGAGCAAATAATCGCACAAAGCATAAACCTATAAAACACATTTCCTCTCCGCACTACAACTCTACAAACTAAACACAGCCAAGTGTACAAATCGAGTTTCAGTTACTTGAAGACAATACCTGGTTATTTCCCATTGTTAAAGTGTTTAGATAAAGGCTAGAAGGTATTCATTATCTTAGTGTGCAAACAAAAGAAACACCAGTTGCTTACTTCTTATAAGTTCAGCCAAGTGAGTCTTTTACAGCGAAAGAGGTTGTATTATTTTCTCAAAATGTTGTTAACTAAATTAAACCTGAAATGATAAGTGGTTCCTTTTGAGAATATTTTACTGAGGTACTGAATCCAATACATAATGTACCTGCTTGTACGTTATATTAAAAGATTACATGTTTAAGCAACCTTTTTAAAATTAATTAAAATTTACTCTCTCTCTCTCTCTCTCTCTCTCTCGATTTTTTCCTCTCTGCCTCTCTTTATGTATATATGAATTGGTAAAGCTTAAGAAAAGTAAAGTGTTTTGTAGTTTCAAATTCTGCCCTCCTCAAGGCATTACATGGTAGGAATCTAGGTAAAAAACTCCCGTTCGCGGCTATATTTAATTAAACTAAGGTTGTCATGCTTCCGGCAAATTGGCCTTCTTACCACGGTTTGTTAATGGAATGAAAGTAATTAGGCAGACAGCTCAATGTGATGCAAGAAAATCAATCTCGCAAAACTGTCTAAAAGAAACCTTGTCGAAAAACTTTTGTTTAACGAAGTTTAGGCCCTCCTCATTGCTCGACATTAAAAGTCCTCATGGACATGTTTCAGTGAGGTAGTTGAGGTGAATAAAAAACAATTCTGGATGTCTGTAAAAGGCACTTGCCCAGACTAGAATAGTTTCATATATTTTCGTAAATTAAATTAGATTATAGAAATTAGGTTCCTTTCTCTTATAATGCCAAGTCTGTGACATTGAGTTAACGGGTTAATTCCCACCAACAAACGGTGTCTATCCAAGTTTACAACTCTCTCCAGGCATTTATTATATTATCTTAATAGGTTAATTAAAAATATATATTATACAAGAAGATATATTAAATTAATTTAAATAACCAACAATTATTTCTGAAGTGAAATAAAATTGTTACTGTTTGAGAGGAAAGATTATACCTTATAGTTTTAAAAAATTATATCATAATGCAATAGCAATCGAATCCTGTAAGCAACGGTGTAGTAAATATATGGAGTTCTAATTAGATCTATAACTTCCCTCAGTATGTTTTTTGTTGGATTCATTCTCACTTTATGTGCCTCCTTACAAATCTCTTCGTATATGTTTTCCTTCTTCTCTTCCTGGATGAATGTTATCTGGTACACATATTATAGAGTATTCATTAGCTGTAGACGTCCCTAGTCACTTAAGTGCTGATAAACATTGAAACTAAACATGAATAAATTATTGAATTCGAGGCGGAGGACCCAAAAGTTGCCAAAAGCTCATAACAATAAGTATTTAAGAAACAATGACATTAAAGTTACTACAGGACAAATTAATTTAGTAAATGAATATTTTATTAATTGAGAGTGAATGTTTACAACACGACGTCATCTTTCAGGAATTTACACGAGATTGTGTAACGGTAAATATGGTTGAAGCGGTTCGTCTTAGAGATGACGATATATTTGAGAATATTCCAATATGCAGCTTCATCATATATGTATCATGATAATGGAGTACGTTTGCGTAAATCCTCAGTCTGTGCCAGGAATCATGTCTCTGCGTGTGACAAAGGTTTGACAGGTCTCTAATGCTGTTACTGGACACACAAATAATTCATTGATTAAACTACAGGATAAAAGGTCCAGCCGCACGGATACCACTGCCATTAAGGCATTTTAGTTCTTGTTACTTTAAAGGGTATTTGAGTAAATATTAAATAAACGCTTTTCAACCCTTTGTTTATTTTAATATTTATATTAGGCCAAATTCTCATTTCAACACTTTAATAATTTTTAAGCCCTCCTTAAATCATTTTTCAACACCCTTAGAATTTTCATTTGCAACTTTATTTAAATTTATTGCCTGAATGGTATTGCCTAGATATCTAGTTTCAAATTCGTAGTTGATCTTTTTACAAATCTTTCAATTAAAAAAAAAATTCGTAGTGATCATACTTATTCTGAAACTGTGGTAAGACTTAGCAAAGGTGCAATATTACAAATGTACATACATGTCTGTAACGTAGGGTATGAAAATTCATTACGTTTTTCAATTCATCATTAGAAACGTATATATTATTGTATTTTATTTAGAGTCCAATATCTCATCGTTATTCGTATATCATTATAACATTATTGAACGATGTATCTCTGTGTCATTTTTATATTCATTAATTGCATAAGGGTTTGGAAGGAGATGTTGCCATATAATAATTATGCGTTTTGACGCAAAGCAATTTATATAAATTTATTGGCCAAAGCCTTTAATTCTCAACGATTATTTATAGTTTTTTTAATATGTAATTTTTTGCTACAGAATTATATCCCATAATAGACTACGAAGTATTTTTAAATTAAATTATTTTATGCACAGTACAGTTGGCATATCTTATCATTGCAGACGTTCCTTTTCCGTCGTGTAATGCCATTTTAACTATACACGAGGACGCTATAAAGTTAGCTGACAATCACAGAAAAAATATGTTTTTGCTGGTTTGTGCCTATTTATATAAAACATTAAGCGAATAATAACTAAAAGGGTAGTAGTCACCTTACATCCTCCAGCATACAATTTTCTTACTCCGGGAGAGGTTTCAAAAACCGCTACAAATCTGATGTATAACCACGAGGAGACTTGAAGGATCAAGATGTCGGTAATAAATACAAACAAAAAAGTACCAAAAATTATTTGTTTAAAGTATTTATAGTTCATTTAGTACATTGAAGTATGTGCAATTCAATTAATATTTAATATTTTGGTATTTAATTAGAGCACTCGTGACATGATTGGTGGTTAGTGGCAAGTAGAAGGGATGGAATGACGTAATCAGGTTAGGATTATATCTTGATATGAAGAGGTACTCTTATAATGATTGGTGTTATTTGAAAAGCGGTGATTATTGGTGAACAAAGTTACCAGTAAATCTTAATCATGGCAGTCGGACACCTTGGTTGTTACAAAGAACGTATAACAAAATTACATTTTTGCAATTTTTGCAAATATAATATATTTACTTGTAACATATAAAAAAAGAAAAGTTTTTATGTTGTAAAATGAGGTCCTTGAAGTTCTTAGAATTTGTTTGTCATAACGAAAATAGGACCTACTGTGTTTAAAAAATATTGAATTCAGGATTAACTAAACTTTGTCAAGGTTTGCATAAAATTATCGACTTATTATCGATTATTAAGGAAACGACTTGTTACGTCGTTGTGGCAACGACTTTTACTATCGACCATCAAATCTAGTGTAGCTACTAGCCAAGGTTCATGAAACATATAATTCGAGGTGAATGTATTACTTTGTATCGAAACCCGTTTGCTTTCATCTCATATACCGAAATTCATATTATATCTTCAAGAAGCACACTCAAGAGTTTAACTAATTTCCCTAAAGGTACGCTGCTGGGTATTAAAGTCATAAATGAATTTTGCAGTGGTTTTGGAAACCTATTATTAACGTTATAGTATCTATAGAGTATTATAGACCTTATGCATGGGGACATTCTGCTGCCCAACCCATTTTTGTATGTGCATAGAGGGATTTGAGGGGTGACAACACATCCCTCTTTAATATTTATTCACGGCACAGATTTGTATTAGAGTAAACAGAAGAGAAAATACGCTTTCCTTGTGTTTTCGAGCGCTCATTATAAATCGCAATTGTTTTCACACAAACAGAGATTCACGTCAAACAATCGTGACATTCTGCGGCTGACGTCATGACGGCTGGGACGTTCTTTCGTGATACGAGCAACGTTTGTAATGGACCTGCCAACAACACTTGTTCGGCTGTAAAACAAAAGTTAGTTTTTTTCTACTGAAATGTAAATATGTAATTAGGTTTTCAAACTCACAAAATATTAATATACTCGTTCCTTCGGTTCTTCACAATCATGAAAGGGTTTTATTTATTTGTTTTGTCAACAACAGGCGTATATCAGAAACAGTTACGGGGTGTTTCGTTGTTGTACTTTGCCTTGTGATTGGTGAAATACGAGTCAATGAACTGAGCGCACGTTTAATTCATGTTTTTTGGCCCCTGATTATATATATTATTATTATTATTATTATTATACATTATTGTATATAAATATATGAAAATGAAAGCATGGTAATTAATAAGCTCTCGAAAGTCGACTCTCAAAGATTACAAGATTTTTGTTGAAATACATTTAAGTGTGAGTTATATATATATTTGTAGTTATGCAACACTGTTTTCTTGTATATACTTATCACTTTCACTTATGTACTTAAACAAGAATCTTCTTGGTATTTATGCGAGCCAACTTTCAATGGCTGGCCGTGCCGTCATCCTCGGGCATACTGAACAGGGTTGTTGTAGACTGCGAGCTGAGTGGATTTCCCGTTGACCTTGGTATACCGTTATGTTATATTTTTAGATTCACTGCACTGTGCGAGTTTTTAAAGTTTGTTTTGGGGTTAATATTGTCTATTAGATTGAATAATTTATCGTTTTTTGATTTTATTTGTATTTGTTCGTTAAAGATTTTATTTTTATAAATTTCTAGTTGTTCCCAGATTGTCATTTTGAGGCCTTTTTGAACCTTTTTTATTAGGTGTACGTTTTTTAATGTGGGGAATGTGTGTTTGTTTTTGATAGCGTGTGTGGCTAAGTTTGAGTTATAAATTTCAGGTTTGATGTATGCATTGAGGTGTTCTTGATATCTGTCTTTTAATTTCTTTTTTGTTTGGCCTACGTATATTTTATTACAGTCTGGGCATTCGATTGTGTATATTCCGTTATTAAGTGTGGGACATATTTTTTCTGGTTGGTTTATTTTGTTGATTATGTTTCCTGTGTTTTTGTAGGCTATGTTAATATTATTATTTTTTAGTGTTTTAGTTATTCCTTTTATGTTGTATCCTGTGTATGTGAATGTAGCCCATTTTGTTGTTTGTGGTTCGATTTTAGGTTGTTTTAATTTATTTAATATTTTAAATTCTAATTTATCTATATTTTTTTATTGTATCCATTTTTTGGGGCTATTTAATATATTATATGTTTTTATTTGGTTTTTTCTTCATTATTTAGAGGCAAGTTTAGCATCCTGTATAAAAGTGAGTTGTAAGCGGCCATTTTATGTTGCGGGGGATGGTTGGAGTGGTTTGGTATTGTATTAATGGTTTGTGTGTTTTTCCTATAAATAGAATATTCAATGTTATTTGTATTTCTGGTCAATGTTAGGTCTAGATAGTTTATTTTATTGTTTATTTCTTCCTCCATGGTGAATTGTATGTTAGGGTGTAAGTTATTGATTTCATTTAAGATGATGTTATTATTTATTGCTTTATTTTGTGAGATGTATAATCCATCGTCAACACATCGTATCCAATGTCCGTTGGGGTCGTGTGTTTTTATGGTTTGTGTGATTAATTCGTCAAGTTTTTGGAGGTAAATTTCTGATATTATACTTGAAAGTGGTGATCCTATTGCTAAGCCATCTATTTGTTTATATATCTTATTATTGAATATGAAATAGTTTTGGTTTAGTATGGTGTTTAGACATTTTGTGATTTGGTTTGTATATTTGGTGTAGGTTTTAAGGTCAGTTAATTTGTTTTTTATTATTTGGATGGTTTCGTTAATTGGTATATTAGAGTACATGTTTGTGATATCAAATTATATAAATTTGGTGTTTTTGGTTATGTTTATTGTTTTTAGTATTTCCGTTAATTCAATTGAGTTTTTTATGGTGTATTTATTTTCCAATTTAAGTTCGTGTTTTAGGTTTTTGGCTATTATTTGTGATATTTTATAGGCAGGTGCATTTTTAAAATTTATTAAGGGTCTTATGGAATTGTTGATTTTATGTATTTTGATGAGGGCGTTCATTTTGGGGGGTTTTGGGTTGTCTATTGTATATTGGTAAGGGTATTTTTGGTTGAATAAATTGTCATTTTTTGCTAATTGTATGATTTTGTTTTGGTATTTTTTAGTGAGGTCTTTGTTTAATTATATGCAATTGTTGGATTTTATGAATTCTTCTGTTTTTTGGTTGTATTCTGTTTTTGATATGATTACTGTAGCGTTGCTTTTGTCCGCTTTATTTGCAATTATTTCGTTTTTGAATATTTTTTGTTTCAATTTGTTAATTTGGTTTATTTGTATTTTATTTTCAATGTGATTTCCTTTTTTGAATTTTTTGTTGATGATTTTGTTGATTTCGTGTGATGCTATGTTTCTGATGTTATCTTGATTTTCGTAATTAATGAGATTTATTGCCAGTTCTGTTTCTACTATGAGGTTTTCTATTGTGTTTTGTAATTTGGGTTTGATGTTGGTTTTTGTGTTATTTTCGAGTATCTTTATTTCTTCTTTGGTGAAATTCCCAAAGATTCTTGTTTAAGTACATAAGTGAAAGTGATATATATATATATATATATATATATATATATATATATATATATATATATATATATATATATGTATGTGTGTGTGTATGTGTGTGTGTGTATTAGTCATTATAATAATCAATACTGAATCTACGTAATAGTTGACCAAATAGTATTCACCTTCGATTTTTTATTTTCCACATATGTTACTCAAATATGTCCAATATAATGGTGGAAACATTATAAATTAATTAAAACTTACGCCATCTCTCTATCTCTCTTTCGCCCCTTTATTTTCCTCTCCTCCTCTCCATGTATAACAATCCTCATCAAAGGAAAGGAATATAAAAATGGACGTCCACATTTGAAATGGTGGCATCTAGGAAGATTAAAGGGATTTTGTAGTTTCAAATTCTGCCCGCCTTAAGGTGTTACATTGTATGAATCCAGTTAAAACTTCCGTTCGTGGCTTCGATTAATTAAATTCAAGGTTGCCATGTTTCCGGCAAATAGGTTTTCTTGTCAGGGTTTGTTATTGGAATGAAGGTAATTAGGCAGACAGCACAATGCGATGCGACAAAACCAATCTCGCAGAACTGTCTACAAGAAACCTTGTCGGAAAACTTCGCCAACTAAATTTAGACCCGCTTCCACAACAGCTACTTAAGGCTCAGTATTATACTTTCTTACTTAGAAATATAGAAACTAATTTCGGAATAATGTCACAGTTAAATATTCCCGTTGAAAATGTTTTTGAATCAATTGAATGTTTATATTAAAAATTTACATCATTTTATCACATAAGAAAAATATATTTAAATTGGAAAGATGTTTGAAAAACATACTGCTAACAGTTAAAACAGTTTTAAACCATTACATTTTGTCTAAACTTCCACTCAACTGAAAAACGTCCTTACATCTAGAAGTTCGATAAAAATGTACGAAGTAAACATACAGCAGCTAAAGTTGGTATCACTGGAAGGAAAGAAAAGAGAAGATTGAATGGATTTAAAACGAGGTTAATGCTTGTTTACCGATGGTTTAAACTTGGTAAATGCAAGAAATATTTATTTTCTGTAATGTGGAATCTTACAGTAAAGGAATCAGTAAAGGATAACTTGTAAAAGTATAGTTATGTTGCTGGTTCTATACTTAAAGTTTAATTTGTTGTAGGGCCGTTAAAAGTGTGATCATGTTTAGTTGTCAAGTTGATAAGATAAATGTGCAAATAGAAACTTAAAGAAGCGGGAAAATTTGAATTTACATTAGAAGAAACATAGACGCATAAAATGAAGAGGACCACTGTTTGGTAATAAACTGTTATTTTGTAACAAATATGGAGGATAAATAGATGTACGCAATTCCAACTTTTTTATATGTTTGCAACACGACAACCTAAAGACAACACACTTGGTAAAGAGTTGGTTTACATACTTCACCCGGTCTGTGTTTAAACATCTGACAACTTATTCTGAAGATATTATTCCAGATACCTAATATATATTTATAAACCTAGCGAATGTTATTTCTAAGAGGTTTTGAAAGACTTTTCAACATTCTCTACACAACTTTAATTGGTAGTTTTTTTTTAATGACTTACAAATGGTTCTTCTTGTTTCACATCAGCCAAGCGTTGCACGTGTATAGATTGTCGTAACACTTGTTATATCTCCATGAAACATTGTCCTCACAGTTGTATCTCATTAATCCAAGTCTTGTTGCAATGTTTCCATTGCAGATGCTCAGATTGCTTAAGTATCAAGTTTTCCCGAGATTAGCTTTCGGAATTCTGCTACTCATTAATCTAATTACAAGAGACGTCGCACGCTATCTGTTACGGAAAACTCAAACTATTTTCATCAAGTAAGCGCCTCAGTTTTGTGTCATTGAAAATTAAATTAGACTTCCGTATCTTATCTTTACCGAGACCATGTCTATAATATGCTTTGAAATTTCTAAATCAAAAAACACTTTTTTTTTTATTTGTTTCTTAAAATCAAATATAAATATTAATAGCAAATGGTCTATATAATCAGCTAAACAATTAGTATTTAGTAATAAAGTATTGCAAAAATGCATTACCTACTAAACGCTTACGTAACTCTCCTCACGTGTTTGGGACCACGTGTAACACCTTCAAATATTAATTTTTACATGAGGTATAACAAAATTACAAAATCTTATTGTGGAGGTATTATTCGTGACATAAAAGTTTAACACTACACGATATTAACCCCTGTACTAAATGCCAAGTTATAGAGATTTCTGGATATATTTATAAATATGCCACATATATAATAAATACTTATAAATATGCTACATATATAATATATATTTATAAATATGCCACATATGTAATATATATATTTATAAATATGCCACATATATGTGTATAAATATGCCACATATATAATATATATTTATAAATATGCCACATATATATTTATAAATATGCCACGTATATAATATATATTTATAAATATTCCACATATATAATATATATTTATAAATATACCACATATATAATATATATTTTTAAATTTGCCACATATATAATATATATTTATAAATATCCCACATATATAATATATATTTATAAATATGCCACATATATAGACTAATATATATTTATAAATATGCCACATATATATTACATATTTATAAATATGCCACATATATAATATATATTTATAAATATGCCACATATATAATATATATTTATAAATGAGGTAAATGTTATTATTAAGAGGCTTTGAAAGATTTTTTAACACTCTGTACAAAGTTTAAAGTTAAAGTTTTTTAATGACTTTTAATTATTTCCTATACCTTTGCATCAGCCAAGCGTTGCAAGTGTATTGACTGTCGTACGACTCCTTATATCTCCATGAAACCTTGCCCTTACTGTTGTATCTCATTAATCCAAGTCTTGTTGCAATGTTTTTACTGCAGATGATCGGAACGATTAAGTGTCAAGTTTTGCCGAGGTTAGCTTTCGGAATTTTGCTACTCGTCAATCTAATACGAGAGGCGACAAGAGATGTCGCGCGCTATCTGTTACGAAACTCAAACTAACTTCATCAAGTAAGAGCCTCAGTTTTGTTTCATTGAAAATTATATTAGACTTCTGTCTCTTATCTTTACCCAAACTTTGCCGCTGTAATATGTCTGGAAACGTGACCCACTGTCGCTGGTTAAGTGCTATTTCGTCAAGTGCGGCGGTTTTACAAATTACCATAAACGTTAATGAGTGCTATCTTGTCCAGAAGAAATTTTGACGAGGGTTGAGGTGGTTCAGGTAACTTCTTTAATTTATAGATGGAAAGTATTTCGTGTAAATAAGTAACCATTTTATAAATACTCCCACAAGTGTTTAAATTTAACAGTGTTTTCGCTTTATTCAGGCATCATAAGTTGATGATAATCATCTGTAAACTAACAAAGGTGAAAGAGCTTTTAAATCTTAAAAGTGTTATTTATTTAGAAGTTCATATAGTCGAAGGTAAATGACCCCCCATGCTTACGTGCAGAATCATATGCTGTGGGGGTCAGAGTCCGTTATTTCACCCTATTCTTGTTAATTGTTCCTGTAGACACGAAATATTTTTTTTTTAACTAGTATTTATAAACATAAAAGAGAAACATATAATAAACTAAACAAAATCTGCTTGCTTTTCTTGTCAATCTCTTACAAAAACCGGACTGTCAGCCGTATTCACCACATTTTCCAAGCAATTGGGGAGGTATACATAAACTTACGATTTCTAGTTTATTTATTTATTGTTTTTTTAAAATAAAAATCAATGTATGTCTGTCCAGTGGCGTAACTATTTTTTCTGCCCCCCCCCCCCGAATTTCGGCTCCCCTACGTCTAAAATCGATATTACTGTATATTAGAGCTAAAGATAAATAACGTCAGTCTAGTATTGTTACATTTTAGTGATTTGAACTATTATTAGTGTTAAGGTTCTTGTTTAGGCTATAATGTTTTTTGGTAAAATTTAACCACATCAATGTGGTGTAAAACTGGTATAAGCTAAATGTGTTAAAAGTAAAATATTTTCATAATATAGAGTTCAGTTCCGTATAAGGTCCTTGACATACTGGTCGATTTAAGACGCGTATCTGGGTTCGCGCGGCATGCTCTTCATGTAGGACTTACAAGGGACTGCCAGGTACACGGGCCGATTCTCCGCTTAATTTTGTTTGAGATTCCAACTAGGATGACATTTTTTTTCATTACAGTACTTAGAAATTAGTATATCCTTTTGTTTATTTCACTATATTTATTTCAGGTAGGATAACAACTGTTTCGATCTGCGTAAGTTTTTGTTACGAATGAAAAACAAAAAAAAAATCCACTATATAAAATTTAAAAATATTAATAACAATGAAGCTTTATCTAAAAAAACAGCAATTTATCTTTTTGAGAAAATAACAAAACAAGGTAGAATGTTCTAAAATTCAACAGGTTGTTATAATCATGTATGTACAGTATTGAATTAAAATTAGCCTGTATAGTTAATATTTTAGTAAAATAAATTACTAAGAGAGATACCATAAGCCTAATGATATAGTTTACAGTAGTCATGTGTAGTATAGATCGACTTTTCTTCTGCTTGTGTTAAAGATTTAGAGTTGACATTTTCAGATGTTATTTCTGAAGGTTTTGGCTAGCTATGATGAACCAATCATATAAAAAAATTAAAATGCTTACGTTTTGTACTTTTTTTTTTTACTTTTTAGCAGAAATTTTTTAAAGTATTTTTCATTTCCTCTAATTTACAACTTATTTATGTCATTGGTTCTACGAATATTTGTTATGCTATGATGGTCATGTGATAAAAATGTCAAATGGATATCTCTAACGGTTCTTGGGATTTAAAAAAATTAAACTTTTGGTAAACGCAAAAAAACTTAAATCAATTCACAATTTTATGTAAATTACAATGTTAGAAGCTTCCTGAACAGTAACCACCATCACCACCTTCACGCCCAATAAGTATCTTTCTTTTCTTTGCACTCTGGACTCTTTAGCCATCTCTTGGGCTGCTTGTCTGCTTTTCGCGTCCGTAGGGCATCCTAGTCCTTCAGTACAGCAACTATGTTCACATTAACCACTAAGTCCTAGACCTTTTAAACTTATAATCTGCCAATTCTCCACCATTAAATCTCAAAAGGTATCTTTAGTTCCTATTTCCAGGGAGTTTATCTACAAATTTGTTTTTGGGAATTCTTGTTCACGTTCTTGGGAATCATTCTTTTAGAGTTCGCGTTTTTCCATGAAGATATTTTCGAAGTGACCTGGATGGGCCCAAACTTGAAATGTAGGTTTTATAGCCTCCATTATTGATTAGGCAACACAATGAAGATATAGTAATAAGAAAATCTTAACAAAACTCAAATATATCCATCAAGTTAGGCGGGACCAGAATCATGACACAAAAAACCACGGTAAGAGTAGGCCTGTTTTCAAAATTAAAAGAAATATAATTATAACTGTTAGAATTTTAAAAACATTGCATAGAGTTGTTCAGAATAAAATGTACTTTAAAAAATAAAATAAAAATAGTTATAGATTTTTTTTTGCGTTCAGCCTCCCTCAAGTTGTAAAATGGTATATAGTCTACTGAAAAATTATACAGTACAAAAATCAATCTATGTAAATACATTTTATAAATAGAAAAGTTTTACAACGGTTATTGTTTTTAAAATGTCTTATTTATAACGTTTTGAAGCATATAACGTAGGCAGCTTTGGATGTATCTTAATCACCTGATTTGTGAAAATATTTTTTTAAATTCTCACTATGTTGTTTACATTATAAGTATTTAATTGTAAAATTTATTTGACTGGCAAACGAGCCACATACACTATTACAAACATCAACAAATTATATAACTTTCTACCTTTATAAGAACGCGTTGGAACGTATTGAATTCAAACAGTTATTGTAAACCTGTCAAACTGTCAAGTATAGGTTTTTGCCGAAATAGCACTAGTGGGCAGGTAAAGAGTTGCCTCTTTTAGTGGAACTGCCCTTTTCGTGGAAATTCGGCAAAATAGCATCTTTGCCGAAATGGCACTTGACGAAATGGCACTACACGACTGTCGCTACCCAGAGTGAAGACCGCCAAACCGGGTTCATCCCTTTAGGTACTCTCACAAGATTTCCACTTTTATCATTGTCTAACTTTAACTTAAAATTTGACTTTTTGTGTGAAATCATTACTGCGGAAATCAATCTGGACGCATAAGTACACACGGAGAGTTAATACGAAGTGTGCCCAGAATAAAATCTACGTCATCAGTTTAATTTGGATATAAATGCAACCCGCTAAATAATGTTATCCAATGCTTTGGTAAACACACGGTTCCCGTTGGAAACCAAGCGGTTACGTATTTAAACGGCGAGTTTTTGAAAGGAAACATAACCTCGCTCCAAGACACTTTGAAAGTCGCAAGGAGTAGTTTTATGCACGCACTTATAGTCGGTGGAACAACACAATGAATCCCGGGCCATTTTGACGTAATGAGTTCCGACTGTAGAGCCCTCCACGCACAAGTGTTCTCATCGGTACACAAGCGATATTCCACAGTAATTTGTCAAGTACCATTGTGCAAAGCATGTTCATCGGTTTGTAGCTACACGAGTGTAGAGTGGCTAGTTGCAGCCGTATTTTTAAAACCTCTAATTGCAGTTTATGCATGCACGTACAGTCCGTGGAACAACAAAAAGGATTCCGAACGGCGACGATGAAGTCTCACATCCTCTCCTGTATATAAACCTGGGCACAGTAAAAAGGAAAGAATCAGTTGTAGTAGATGAATTGTAAGTAAATATTTACAAAACTATAAAAGAATGTACAAAAAGATGAGAATTTCTCTACTCAGAGTTTCAAACATGAACTTGCGTATTGTTTAAAAGTTCAATAAAACCCATCACTAATATAATAATACGTTAGAAAAAAATAGTTACTGAAAAACTGGTTTTGTAGTCTAATGTAAAAAATAGGCTTTGTTTTGGCTAAAAATAACTCCCCTGCATTTTAAAGCGAAATAAAAAAAAAAGCTGATGAAATACGAAAATATACATCCGTCTCCATTTACTTGCGAGATAGAGCTTGAAGAGAGTGATGTCAGTAGGTAACTTGCGAGATATTAATTGTTTTGATTCCTATTTTACACTTTCAAATTTTCTAAAGAGAACAGGGTAGAACCTTATTAAGACAATTCAGTGCCGAAGAAAGATAACTTGACCAACAGTATTCCTCTACTGCCTATTTTACCAGGCTTTGACCTATTTACTTGTTTTTACAGGCTGAGTTGACCTTCTTTGAGTCTAGTAAACCTCATAGAATTTCTTTGGAGCTACCGGTGATTGATCCCAGGACCTCTAGGTCAGTAGTCATTGCTCCACCCAGGAACAATGTCTGGTTCAATTTTTTTAAACTAGTTGACTCCTAACGTGAGTAAGCCAGAACTGTCGTCTCCAAGTTTCCTCTTCAAAATGGTTTAAACGTATTCACAACAATGTAAGCATTGCCGTAACAAGACAACAGCCAGCCATCGGGGTTGTTGCTCCTACAAACACGCTCTTACCGTAACAGGCGCTTTTTCTTACTTTTATTATTTCCCAGAAGTAGTAACTAAAACTACAGCTCATCCACTTCCTCGAGGTAGATTAATTTATTGTTAATCTAATGATCAAACTGAAATCTTTGTTATAGATTAATGAAATGATACAATTATCATCAAATGTTTTAAACTACGACTCGTTTCCTTGAAATATCTAAAGGTTACAAATATTCTTCTCCAATCTTTTAGAATTTACCACAATATTGTTTGTCCTAAGAAAGGGCAGCCATATTATTGTTTGAAGTCTTTGTCAACCCTTATCTTACAACCCAATCTCAGCACCCAACACTCGGGATATGAACTGCGACATAACATAAAACAAAGTGGATTGTAATTTGAAGATAGGGTATTCATTTCTTAGTAACTTGTGACAGCTTCGAGGAGAGAATTGTTTCACCGGTTACCATGGTAATTGGAACAATGAAGGCATTTGTGCGTAACGAAAAACCAGAGGTATTTATGCTAGTACTCAGAGGAAATCGTTTGGTAAAAACATTTTACATTCCACAGAAATCAATAATAGCTTGTTAAGTGAGCCTAACATTTGGTCGAGATGACGAAATGAAATTAAATCTCTTTACTACTACACAAAGCAAAAACATTGGGATGGCAGGCACAATATCTCAGGCTGCCAATATTCCTTTCAACGAAAACTAATTCAAAATAACTCCAAAGGATAGTTAGCAAATAATGAATATCTTCTTGGAACTGACTGAGTGAGGGAAGATTGCACACACGTGAAAATAATTAACAATAGCAGTGTAAGAAAAGAATATATAAATTGTGACTAGCAATAACTGAGTTTGAGAAGATTGCATACATGGGAATAGTAATAGGTGTGAAAGAGAAGATTGCATACGTGAGAGTAGCAATAGCTGTGTAAGAAAAGAATATATATAATGTGACTAGCAATAACTGCGTTTGAGAAGATTGCATACATGGGAATAGTAATAGGTGTGTAAGAGAAGATTGCATACGTGAGAGTAGCAAAATAGGTGTGTAAGAAAAGAATATATATAATGTGACTAGCAATAACTGCGTTTGAGAAGATTGCATACATGGGAATAGTAATAGGTGTGTAAGAGAAGATTGCATACGTGAGAGTAGCAATAGCTGTATAAGAAAATATATATAATGTGACTAGCAATAGCTGCGTTTGAGAAGATTGCATACATGGGAATAGTAATAGGTGTGTAAGAGAAGATTGCATACGTGAGAGTAGTAATAGCTGTGTAAGAAAAGAATATATATAATGTGACTAGCAATAACTGCGTTTGAGTAGATTGCATACATGGGAATAGTAATAGGTGTGTAAGAGAAGATTGCATACGTGAGAGTAGTAATAGCTGTGTAAGAAAAGAATATATATAATGTGACTAGCAATAACTGCGTTTGAGTAGATTGCATACATGGGAATAGTAATAGGTGTGTAAGAGAAGATTGCATACGTGAGAGTAGCAATAGCTGTGTAAGAAAATATATATAATGTGACTAGCAATAACTGCGTTTGAGAAGATTGCATACATGGGAATAGTAATAGGTGTGTAAGAGAAGATTGCATACGTGAGAGTAGCAATAGCTGTATAAGAAAATATATATAATGTGACTAGCAATAACTGCGTTTGAGAAGATTGCATACATGGGAATAGTAATAGGTGTGTAAGAGAAGATTGCATACGTGAGAGTAGTAATAGCTGTGTAAGAAAAGAATATATATAATGTGACTAGCAATAACTGCGTTTGAGTAGATTGCATACATGGGAATAGTAATAGGTGTGTAAGAGAAGATTGCATACGTGAGAGTAGCAATAGCTGTGTAAGAAAATATATATAATGTGACTAGCAATAACTGCGTTTGAGTAGATTGCATACATGGGAATAGTAATAGGTGTGTAAGAGAAGATTGCATACGTGAGAGTAGCAATAGCTGTATAAGAAAATATATATAATGTGACTAGCAATAACTGCGTTTGAGAAGATTGCATACATGGGAATAGTAACAGGTGTGTAAGAGAAGATTGCATACGTGAGAGTAGTAATAGCTGTGTAAGAAAAGAATATATATAATGTGACTAGCAATAACTGCGTTTGAGTAGATTGCATACATGGGAATAGTAATAGGTGTGTAAGAGAAGATTGCATACGTGAGAGTAGCAATAGCTGTGTAAGAAAAGAATATATATAATGTGACTAGCAATAAC
Organism: Prosapia bicincta; assembly: GCA_036971475.1. Classification (NCBI taxonomy): domain Eukaryota; kingdom Metazoa; phylum Arthropoda; class Insecta; order Hemiptera; family Cercopidae; genus Prosapia; species Prosapia bicincta. Next base: position 136,288,155 of record JBAIZL010000001.1, on the reverse strand, counting down.
TGAGTTTGAGAAGATTGCATACATGGGAATAGTAATAGGTGTGAAAGAGAAGATTGCATACGTGAGAGTAGCAATAGCTGTGTAAGAAAAGAATATATATAATGTGACTAGCAATAACTGCGTTTGAGAAGATTGCATACATGGGAATAGTAATAGGTGTGTAAGAGAAGATTGCATACGTGAGAGTAGCAATAGCTGTATAAGAAAATATATATAATGTGACTAGCAATAGCTGCGTTTGAGAAGATTGCATACATGGGAATAGTAATAGGTGTGAAAGACAAGATTGCATACGTGAGAGTAGCAATAGCTTGTGTAAGAAAAGAATATATATAATGTGACTAGCAATAGCTGCGTTTGAGAAGATTGCATACATGTGAATAGTAATAGGTGTGTAAGAGAAGATTGCATACGTGAGAGTAGCAATAGGTGTGTAAGAAAAGATTGCATACATGTGGATAGGAATAGATGTATAAGAAAAGATTGCATACGTAGGAGTAGCAATAGGCGTGTAATAAAAGATTGCATACGTGGGAATAGCAATAGGCGTGTAATAAAAGATTGCATACGTGAGAGTAGCAACAGATGTATAAAAAAAGATTCCATTATATGTGAATAACAATAGCTGTGTAAGAAAAGGAGTTGTATGTGAATTATAGGAGCTGTGTAAAAGTTTGGGAGCATCTCTGTACAGTTGCTGAGCATGTACAATAGACACTAGACGGGAAGCATAAAACCAGACTGTATCTCATGCAAAAAACTGTCACCAGCAACTGTTGCTACTTCAGGGATTATAAAGAACTGTGTAAGTTGGATTAGGCTAGGAAAGGGATACGTTCATTGTGTCACCGAGAAATATTAAATATAAGGCTGTTCTTCTATTTTACAGAGTTTTTCAGTTAAATACTGAAGTGATATCACATATTGATAAAGTTTTTAATGCTTAACTCAAATAACTTAACGTTAAATAAACTGCTAATAGTTTTTATACAATTTACTTCAATTAATTCCAACTCGTATTTATGTTTATAAAGATATATATATAGTCAATTTTTTAATATTAAATTTTCCAGCTCCCTTAATTAAATTACAATGCTTCTAGTTTCAGTGAGTTAAGCGTACACGTGCTACGCTATCACGCTCGGAGCAAATAATTGCACAAAGCGTAAACTTATAAAACACATTTCCTCTCCACATTACAACTCTACAAACTAAACACAGCCAAGTGTACAAATTGAGTTTCAGTTACTTGGATACAATACTTGGTTATTTCCCATTGTTAAAGTCTCTGGATTAATTCTAGAAGGTATTCATTATCTTTGTGACTAAACAAAAGAAACATCAGTTCCTTACTTCTTATAAGTTCAGTCAAGTGTGTCGCTCAGGGTAAAGGGAGGTTATGTTAGTTCCTGAAAGAATTGTATTACCATCAATTAACATTAGTTTTGTTTTTAAAAAAATGAAATAAATTGTTACTTTAAGAGAGATTTTATACATGAAAGTTTAATAAAATTATTTTGTCATACGAAGCAAATCGAATCCTGTAAACAACGGTGTAGTAAATATTTGTAGTTCTAATTAGGTCTATCATTTACCTCAGTTTGTCTTTTGTTGTTTTTATTCTCACCTAATGTGTCCCTTTTCAAATCTCTTTGTATAGGGTTTCGTTTTTCTCTTGCTGGATAAAAGTTATCTGGTACACACATTATAAATTATTTGCTAGCTGTAGACGTCCCTAGTCACTTAAGCACTGATAAACTTTAAAACTAACTGTGAATAAATTATTGAACCAATTATACGAAATGTAATACCATGGAAAACGCTGCACAAGGCTTATAACAATGTTGATTTAAAAAGCAAACAAAATTAATCCTAGTTAAGAACAAGCAATTTATTAAAAGAATATTATGTTACTCAGGAGTTAATGTTTAGAACATGACGTCACACTCAGAAATTCACACGAGAGTGTGTAAGGATAAATATGGTTGAAGCGGTTCCGATGGTTAGTGGTGAAGATATATTTGAGAATATTCCAATAAGCAGCCTTATCATATATGTATAATGATAATGGAGTAAGCAAGAGTAAATCCTCAGCTTGTGCCAGGAATCATGTCTCTGCGTGCGACAAAGGTTTTTGACAGGTCTCTAATTCTGTTAATGCACACACACATAATTCATTGATTAAGCTGCAGGTTAATAGGCCCGGATGCACGGATACCGCTGCCAGGGCGTTTTAGTTCAAGTTACAATAAAGGATATTCGAGTAATTATTAACATGAGGGATGCATATTTCAACCCTTGGTTGATATTTTATCTAATAACAACAAAATTCACATTTCATCCCTTTCATAAATATCACTACCTCTACCCCTTTGAATTTCCCTTTCCAACACTATTTAAATCCTATTTAGGTAATAATAAGTATATAGTTAATATTTTTTCAAATGTAATAATTTTTTTATCAATCTTTATTCTTTAAATTCGTAGCGACCAAATTAGAATTTAATCTGAGCTGTGCCAAGAGCTACAAGAGGTTTAATAATTCAAACATACAAAGCTTTTAAATCTCACCAATAATATTTTCTGCTCGTAATATAAAATCTCTTCTGAACAGCTATTTTGCATAAGTCTTAGTATTTTTAAATGTAATTATTTTATGGACAGTAAAGTTGGCATATGCAATTATTCCAGTGACTGCATTACTGTCACAACTCCTTTCTCTTATGAGGATGCTCTAGGGCTAGGTAAGTGTCATAGATAGACACAAAATTACGTTTTTGCAAGTTTGTGCTTATTTATATAAAGTATTAAGGTTAATACAACTGCAGAGCTAGTAATCACCTTACATACTCCAACATACAATCTTCTTGAGAGACAATTTACCCAGGAGAGTTGTCACAGACTGCTACATCTCTAATCTATAGCCTTGAAGATACGTGGAGGATCATGTACGTAGAGATTTTATTTTCTTGAGGTTGGCAAGATAGAAAGTCCATAAATACAAAGAGATAATTACTAAAAACTAATAACAGAGATCAAAGTTTATTTTATTGTTACTATAAGTGTACTGAATCTTTTGTCGTCCCTAACAATGGTAAGCATACAGAATCAAAATTTGATTAGATATGCACAGCTCTTATATAAAGCAATATATTTCTTTATAATTAGTTCTCATACAATGAAACTCAATAAACAATCAGAACCTATTAATCCCTCGACTTCCCTGAAACAATGTGCATTTAGTATAGTTTGTGCGATTCAATTAATCAGCGGCATTCAGAATGGGAAGCCAGTTGAACAGACAATATTCCGTGAGAATCGGCCCGCAAACATAACACTCTGTGATTTTGTTATTTAATTAGAGTACTCGTGATAATAGTGGGGGTTAGTGGCAAGTAGAAGGGTAGAATGACGTAATCAGGTTATATCTTGTGCGATATGACGAGGTACGCTTATGTAGATTGGTGATATTTGAAAACTGATCCATTGTTGGGTAAAAATGTTACCAGTAAATCGTTATCTTAGCCATCGAACACATTGTTTTTTTTTACCAAGGAACGTGTAAAACCAAATTATATACCATTAAAAGATTCTGCAATGAGAGTTTTTTACTTTATATTAATATTTTTATCTACTGTTTTTCAATACCAATCCTTTGATAACTTCAATTTATCCTTCGGTTTTACAATAAATACACGAAGCACATAATGCATACACGTAAGTACACGGATATATATTAAATTAGAATACTTTACTACTTTGACTTTTAATATCATCTTTTAAATATTTCTATTATATTTTCAGTCTGAGTTTAATTTAGTCCCTCCAGGTAATTCCTACCCCAGTTGATATCTCACCAAGCGAAACCAAAAATGTCATCATATCTCCATTACCGGGGGTATATCAATTCCTTATCCTATATACTTGCATTTCCACTAATTATTCTCAAATTAGTGACAGCCAGGAGCTGTGAGGTGAAAATGCCTACACCAATAGATAGAAGATCCCCAAGAGGAAAGCAATCCTCCCCACGTATGTTATTCACCAATACGTTCTTTTACCTCGTCCTCCTTATCTCTTCCCTAATTATATCTATTTTAAACACCCTATTACATTCCTTGTGGTTGGAAAAACATACACTAACAGTTTGCCTTTTAACAACTTAGGGTAATTATTCACAGTTGGTTCCCACGACATACACAGGTATATCTATAAACTTTGCTTACACTTTTGGTTTTATAGAAAACATTATAAAGTAAGTAAAATATTTTCAGTTAATAGCTTCTGCCAATCATCCCCTAAATACAGCCACCCCTGTACGTTCTGAACAATAAAGCATCTGGAGCGAAGCAAGTAATCTCAGCTCCCGGGAAAGCATTGTCTCACAACGTCACGATGTCCACAGATAAATGCTCTTTGCTAGTAAGCAAGTTTCGGAACAAAAGGAATTTGTTTAACGAGAGGAAAAGTGTCGCGAACATAAGTCTGTGCTAAACCAAGATGTATTATTTTCTATTTTAAGAGGATTGATTAACTTATTTCCCCTCTTCCTCTAGTGGGACGAACATTTTAGCTCTAAAGTGCCATCCTCTAGGCGGCTTCAAGTCTACCTTGTATAGTGAGATATGAAATCGTAAAATGTCTCTTTACGATAATTTGTCGATGTTGTAATTTCTCCATAAGTATTTCTTGTTATTTACCAAGTTTAAAGGTTCGACCAATGAGAAGCGGAACTGAGTTCGTAGGCCTATTACGTAACCGTTTCACGCAATGCGTGATGTTCTCAGAGATACTGTTCACAGTAGTTTTTTTTATTGTTTTCCTTTAGAAATTTGTTATTTTTTTAAAAACCCAGACAGTTCCTTTTTTTGTTGTTATAGTTCATAATTCACACAGTTTGAATTGCAATTATCTGATTGCACTGGCCATTTTACATTTTGAATAAGATGTATACGACGAGTTTAAAGGCGGAAAGGCAGATTAATTTTATTTCCTTCAAGATGGCGAAAATAACCTTCTGAAGGCTATTTAAAGTTAATAGATTCGTTTAATTACCTATTTATAATTTTTATTCACTATTTATTAGTTTACGTGCATACATTTCTAGCTCCAACTTTCTGTAGAGATATTAATTTATTTTAATGGCAACAAAATTCTATTATATAACGGATCGATATTCCGGGAGTCCGGCTGTCTGCTTACTCAGCAGTGTATAACCAACATATCTGCTAAATATACACGGCGTAGGGATAAACCTAACGACAATACCTTTACCAGACGTATAGCTTCGAATATTTTAAATCACAAAACATAATTTTCCTCATGCTATTCCTTAGTTAAAGCAAACACACATACACACACACATACACACACACACACACACACACACACACACACACACACACACACACACACACACACACACACACACACACACACACACACACACACACACACACACACACACACACACACACACACACACACACACACACATACACACACACACACACACACACACACACACTCACACACACTCACACACACTCACACATACATACATATATATATATATATATATATATATATATATATATATATATACACACGTATATATAACTCACACTTTAATGCATTTAAACAAAAATCTTGTAATATTTGAGAGTATGTATATATATATATATATATATATATATATATATATATATATATATATATATATATATAAATATATATTTATTTATTTGTAACATATAAAAATAAGTTATAAACAATTTAAATGTTTGTAATGTGTAATGATTAGAGTTACAGAAATCTATAAAACTCTTTTATTATAATAAGCCTCAACTGTATTTGAAATGACTGAATTCAGAATTAAGTAGCACCTTGATACTTAGTTGTGACAATGCCATTTTTCTCGTCGACGACCGAATCTAGTGCTGCGGTTAGCCATGGTTCATATTAGGTAAATGTTTCAGTTTGTATCGAAACGCACACTCTTTTTATCCCAGTTACCAAAATTAAAATTATGCCTACAAGAAGCACACTCGAAACACAAACTAATTTCCCTAAAGGTTTGATACTGGGTATTAAAGTCACAACTGCATTTTGCAGTTGTATTTTTGGATATACATGTTTAACGCTATAGTATCTATAGCGTATTAAAAACCTTATACATGGGCATATTCTAAAAAAAAAACTTTTTACAAGTTTTCATGTGCAAAAAGGAATTTGAGGATTGTTAACACACCCCACTGTAACATTTATTTATGTCACAGATTTGTATTACAGTAAACAGAATAGAGATTTTTTCCTTGTGATTTCGATCTCTCATTATAAATCGCATTTGTTTTCATACAAACAGAGTTTCACGTCAAACAATCGTGACATTCTGCGGCTGACGTCATGACGATTAGGACGTCCTTTCGCGATACGAGCAACGTTTGTGGGTGTCCCGGAATAACGTTTGTAATGGACCTGCCAACAACACTGTTTCAGCTGTAAAACCAAATCAGGCTTTTTTCAACTGAAATGTAAATATGGAATTAGGTTTTCAAACTCACAGAATTACAGTTACCCTCGGCTCTTCACAATCATGAAAGAGTTTTTATTTATTTGTTTTGTTAACAACAAGCGTTTGTCAGAAACAGTTACGGAGTGTTTAGTAGTTGTTCTTTACCTAGTGAGTGGTGAAGTACGACTCAGTAAACTGAGCTTACTTTTATTGAATGTTTAATTCATAGTTTTTTGGCCTCTGAATATATATATATATATATATATATATATATATATATATCAAAAACAACTATATTTATTCAAATATTAGAATTATTTATCAATTTATATTTAAAGTTTTTCGTTGATAAACACTACCAACATCATCAGGAATGAGACATCATAATCAGATTCATTCCTGATGATGTTGGTACTCTTTATCAGCGAAAAACTTTGAATATAAATTAATAAATAATTCTTGTATTTGAATAAATATAGTTGTTTTTTATTATTAAACAACAAAATATATTTTACATATATATATATATATATATATATATATATATATATATATATATATATATATATATATATATTATATTCTACATAAATATATGTATTTATATATATTTACACATTCTAAAAAGCTGGAAAATGAAAGCACGGTAAATAATAGGCTCTCGAAAGTTGACTCTCAAATATTACAAGAGTGTGTGTGTGTGTTGAAACGGGTTAGAATGTCCCGTTTCAATTCAATAAAAAAATTGAAATAATCTCAATTTTTAAAGGTTATTTTAAATAAATTTTCAAGCCATGAATATTGATCATTAAGTCTATAATTCTAAAATAAATTGTAGTTGTACATAAATCATGACTTCGGGAGTGTTTTGTGTGCTACGTAAGAATCAGGTTTTTACAATATTTTAAATAAACAGTTAAGACAAGAAAAAACGGCAAAATCCAAGTCAGACAAGCAAATCGAGGGTGGGGGAATAGAGACGATAACTGTTGCTGAGCGTTTATGCGCTCTCTCGTAATTAGGCCACTGACCAGAAAGGTCATAGTTTCTGTTAAATTAGCAAAATTACCAAAATGGATTTCTAGAGCATAAACTCGAGGCCGCGGAGTGTGGAAATAATGTAGTATGTCTTAATTTATGTCTAGTGAAAACTAGATCTCGAAATATGAAAAATCACGGTTAAATTTTCATTTGTCAAGAAACTGGCTTCGCCGAATTTGTCCGTTCCTGCGTCCTGGAGGAACCAAATTCCAGACGAGAAGAACTACCAGTTTGGATGCATAAAGTCATCTCCTTGGACCTTGGGATGTATCATCGAAAGTGCGAGAATTGGGCAAGTCATGATTTCTATACAAATTTAGTAATAAAATAATATTTGATTTTGAAATACGTTCCAAAAACTCAAAGATTCAAATAAATGCTTTAAATTTGTAATATTATAAATAATGGCTTTATTTCCTTGAAAATTAAATAAAAAATTGGTAATTACAAAATTATTTAGTTATAATAATGGTTATGTAAAAATGTTCAAATGTTTGCAATTAGAGAAATAGTAAAGTATATGGAAAAAGATAGAAAGAAGATTAGGCATATTTATAAAATAAATTCATTAATAATATCTAAAGAAATGCAGTAAAGTTTGTTAAAACCATTAGTTAAATAAACTGGGAAAAAATATTTATCAATATTTAATTTGTAGAAAAATATAAATAATTTCTCAACCAGAAATTATTAAACAAGATCAATCACAAATTATTTAGTATTTCTGAATGAGTCATAAACTTTGAAATTTAGTTGTAATTAAAATATTTCAATATATATATATATATATATATATATATATATATATATATATATATATATATACACACATATATATATATATATATATATATATATATATAAATTCATGAGCTTGTAAATCAATGGTTGGTTTCTGTGGTAATAGAGTTAGTAACAATTTTTTTTAAATAATACAATATGTAAATTTATTGAATGTCATTTAACTGCTAGCACAAAATAAGATCATAAATTAAATTTGAAATTTATAATAATTGAAATAAACATAGCCAACCTCCCTGCAATAAATATCAAAATAATTTTAGTTTATTTAAGGAAAAATTTAATTTATGTTTTGTTAGCTAAGGACTTTAAGATTTTATTTCAGAATTTTATTATTTAAGAATTTATTTCAGTTACAAATTTTTTTATTATTAAATTCAGTTTCCAACAACAGCCAAAAGAGTAATTTTTATTGAATTAATCCTGTGTAAAAAAATAATAAATTTAATTATTTCCCAACTAGTAAATTATAATAGTAAATTAATAAAATCAATACAATTAGTAAAATCATTTTTAAAGTTAACCCCGATTTAATTTATTCCTGGAACTGAATTTATGACAAAATATGAAAAAATCGTCGAACAGAAAACACTTCAAAGCCTCCACTTGTAGAAATCCCTTTATCGGTTGCACTTGGGCTTTACATGAAAAGGTACAGGAGTAAGACATTGCAGGCATCCAGTCTGGCGGTCACATTCGTTGGGATTCTTGATTCAATTTTGATTTAAATGAATAAAAGACATATTAAACAGGTTCTTGATGAAAGAGGTATTGGGTCCCTTGTTTATCTTGGCTGGAATGTAAAGACATTTTGATTTGAATTTCCATTTGGTACTTACCTGAAATATAAGCTTCAGGTACTTACCTTAATATAGGCGTTTTTAAAAACAAAACAAAATGTGCTCAACAAATGTTAATTTGGAACCCGTATAGCGTCAAATCACCCTCGAGGGGTGACGAGACGTTGAATATTAATTCTACATAAAAACTAGTCCTTTAAAGGAAAATAAATATATATAGATATAGCTCGAACTAGCATCAATCGGTCAGAAGAGGATGGGTTTAGGTGGCCTCGAGGTCTTGCAGCGAGTGTCTTTCTACAATGGCGTCAAGGAATATTGGATGGCAGAAGAAATAGAATTTATGCGTGTAACGGAAATTCAGCTGTGACAGTCTGAATGTATGCATTCAATTCATTCGTTCAAAGGCCTTGCTTAGTTAGTACATAAATTCTAGTTTTATAAAAGCATTTAGGGCCCAAACTTGTGAAATCCGTGCTTTTTAAAAGAAATTATTTTGTATTTAAAAAAAAGACATTGTTAATAGTATATTAGCCCATGTCCCATGAAAAGTTTTTCGTATCCATGCGGACATATGTAGAGCTAGGAGTAGCTCCCGTGGAAGCGGCCCTAAACTTAGTTAACAAAGTTTCCCGACAAGGTTTCTTGTAGACATGTCTGCGAGATTGATTTCGTCGCATCACAATGTGCTGTCGGCCTAATTACTTTCATTCCATTAACAGACCTTGGCAAGAAAACGCATTTACCGGAAGCTAGGCAACCTGAGTTTAATTAATTAAAGCCACGAACGGGAGTTTTTTTATCTGGATTCCTACCATGTATTGAGGAGGGCAGAGTTTGAAACAAAACACTTTAATCTTCCTGAACTATACCAGTTCATATATACATGGAGAGAGGCCGAGTGGGAAAACCGAGAGAAAGAGTAAATTTTAATTATTTCTAAAACGTTTGCTGAAACATGTAATCTTTTAATATAACGTACAAGCAGGTGGATTATGCTATGCAGGACTTGTTTCGAAATAATGTTTCTCAATGCATTGGATTCAGTACCTCAGTAAAATATTCGCAAAAGTCACCACTTATAATTTTGAGGAACTTACACAACCTCCCTTCGCAGTGTAAGACACACTTGGCTGAACTAATTAGAAGTAAGGGACTGATATTCCTTTGTTTGCACACAAAGTTAATAAATACCTTCTCGACTTTATCTAGAGACTTTAACAATGAGAAATAACCAAGTATTGTCTCGAAGTAACTGGAACTCAATTTGTACACTTTGCTGTGTTTAGTTTGGAAAGTTGTACTGCGGAGAGAAAATGTGTTTTATAAGTTTACCCCTACTGCAATTATTTGCTCAGAGCGTGGAAGAGTAGCACGCGTAGGCCTTTTATACTGAAACTAAGAGCATTGTAATAACGTAAGGTTGTTTTTAGGTATATTAGGCGCCAAAGAAATGGACATAGGACTTTATAAAATGTTTCCTACACGTTAGTATAATAAAACTTGTAGACTATCTATATTCAGGCAAGAAAATGGTATATATGTTGTGCTAATGGAAATTTCTCGTTTCAACATAAACAATGTTTTACATATTTGAAAATAGTAGAAGCTTAAGTCCATGGTCGCATCCTAGAGTGTAATGAATATAATAAGCTCATCGGGAGCTATAGTAAGCAACAAAGTATCGTAAACATACAATTGAGATAGGACTTATATAAATATGTTCATCACTTGTTATCATCATATATTTTAATTTTGGTTTCTTATGTAGTTAAATTTTTAAATAAATTATTTAACGTAATGGAAAATTTAACTGTATGTAAAGCCTGATTCACCGAGTAGGAAATAAACATATGTTCCATCCGAGAGGAGACCTATTTCATAGTTGCATAACTTACCAAGATCTTGTAACTTATCCTAGTAGGAGGATCTCAATCTACAACTTTCATTAGGTTTATCTACTCTTCCTTATTATATTTCTTACACAAACGTTTAATGAACGGTACCTTGTTATGACTCTGGTTGAGATTAGGTTTTTAAATATAAATACACACACACGCACACACACACACACACACACACATATATATATATATATATATATATATATATATATATATATATATATATATATATATATATGTACGTATATAAATGTTTATTTATTTATTGTTTTCATTGCGCTCTTCCTGGAAAAAAGTTAACAAATTATACTTTACATTCGGTATCTGTACACGTCAATAGTCACTTAAGTGATGATAAACATTTAGACTAAACGTAAGTAAATTATTGAACCAATTATGCAAAGGGGGATACCATGGAAAACCATTCTCAAGGGTATTTGATAAATATTAAAAGGAAGGAATGCATAATTTAAAATTTTGTTGATGTTAGTATTTATTCCAAAGGAAATTCGCTTTTTTACTTTTATAATATTTTATCGTGTCTATCCCTTTGGTTTTCCTTTTGAATTCAATTTAAACATTCTACCATAGCAATAATCATTTGTAGTGGATAATTTTAAAAATCGAATACACTTTGAGAAATCCTTGATTTTGATTTCGTGGCGAGACAAGATGGCAACTTGTTCTGAATTGTAACAAAACCTACCAAAGTTTTATTAAAAAAGTGCCAAGCTATTAATTCCCACCGACTATTTTTTCTGTTCGTAGTATTATTTATTGTAAATATTTTATGGACGATAAAGTTGGCATAAGTAATTATTCCAAGCATTGCATTACTTTCATAACGCGTTTCTTTTACGAGGATGCTCTAGGGCTAGATACGTGTCACAGATAAACACAAAATTACGTTTTTGCTGGTTTGTGCTTATTTATATAAAGTATTAAGGTTAATACAACTGCAGAGCTAGTAGTCACCTAACATACTAACCATATAATGTCCTTGAGAGACAATTTCCCCAGGAGAGTTGTCACAGATTGCTACATCTCTAATCTACAACTATGAGGATACGTGGAGAACACATAGATGCAGACAGATAATTACTAAATACCAATAATAGAGATCAAAGTTTATTTTATCGTTACTATAAGTGTACTGAATCTGTTGTCGCCCCTCACAGTCGTAAGCCAAAAGAATCGAAAATTGATTCAATATGCACAGCTCATATATAAAAGGAATAAAATTATTTATAATCAGTTTTCATACAATGAAATGGATTAAACAATCAAAAGTCGAGTATTTGACCAACTTCCCTGACACAATGCGCATTTAGTACGGTGACGTCAGTGCGATTCAATTAATCAGCGGCATTCAGAATGGGAAGCCAGTTGAACAGACAACATTCCGTGAGATTCGGCCCGCATTCATAACACTCTGTGATTTTGGTATTTCATTAGAGCACTCGTGATAATATTGTTGGTTAGTGGCAAGTAGAAGGGGTGGAATGACGTAATAAGGTTATATCTTGTGCAATATGAGGAGGTACGCTTATGTTGATTAGTGTTATTTTAAAAGCGATTTATTATTGGGTAAAAAAATGACCAGTAAATCTTAATCATGGCCGTCGGACGCCTTAGTTGTTACGAAGAACGGGTAAAACTGGATTATATTTCCAATCGAAAACGTTTCTACAAATAGAATGTTTCGTAGCCTTTAATTTCTTTCAATATGTTTGCATTTTGTTGCCGTTTTTGTTTTATATTATTAGTTTTCTATATTATTCTGTTTTCTTTCTACACCACTATCCTGATAACTTCAGTTTATCCTTCGGCTGCATATTACCTACACGAAGCACGTAAGGGATATAGGTAAGTACACGTATATATCTAATTAGGTATTAAACCAGGATACTTTCCTGCTGTGTATATGAAGTAGCTTATTCAGTTTTCATTTTTTTGATATTTTTAGTATGTTTCCGTCTGCGTGTAATTAAATCCTTCTAGCTATAATTAAATTTTGCATTTGTATTCCAGTTTAGAGCTCAACATGCGAAGCCAATAATGACACCCTATCTCCATTACCGGGGGGGGGGGTCCCTTCCTTATCGTATATTATTGTATTTCCACATATTCGTCCTTATTGCTGTAAGGGAGTGTAAGAAGAAAACACCTACGAAAGTAGAAAAAATGTTTGCCAGGAGAAAGCAATCCTTTCCAAATTATGTTATCTACTATTACATTTTCTTACCTCCTTTTCTCTTTCTCAGTAATATCTATTTTAACACCCCTATTATCTTCTTTGTGGTTTGGTAATACACACACTAACCAACGCATTAACAACATAAAGTAATTATCAGAGTATTGTAGATGTCATACACTGGTATATCTATAAACTTTGCTTACACTTTAGGTTTTATACAAAAATTTATTTAAGTAAGTAAAATATCGTCAGTTAATAGCTTTTGCCAATCATCCCTTAAATACAGCCACCCCTGCACGCTCTGAACAATAAAGCATCTGGAGCGAAGCAAGTAATCTCAGCTCCCGGGAAAGCATTGTCTCTCTACGTCACAATGTCCACAGACAAATGCTCTCTGCTAGTTAGCAAGTTTCGGAACAAAAGGAGTTTGGATAACGAGGTGAAATATGTGGAGAATATAAGTCTGTGCTAAAGCAAGATTTATTATTTTCTGTTTCAAGTGGCTGGATTAACTAGTTCCGCCCACTAATATCTCTCTCTCTTTATTTCTAGTTGGAGGAACGTTTTTTCCTCCATAGCCCCATCCTCTAGACGGCTACTGGCCTAACTTGTATATTGAGAGATATCCCAGCAAAGATCGTAAAACCTTAAAGTATCGCTTTTCGAAGCTTATTCACATGTTACAGTTTTTCTACAACTTATTCCTGTTATTTACCTCGTTAATCCGCCATGATACCACAAATAACCTTCTCTCCATTTATTTAAAGACTAGCTAAATCCAATTGATGCATTCATTTATTTATAATTTTACGCAATATTTATTTTATTTTTCGTGCGTAAATTAGTAGTTCCAGACTTCTGTAGAGATAAAAATTATTTTATTATCTACAAAATGTTATAATAACATGGATCGTTATCACTGGAGTCCGGCCGTCTAATTACTCAGCAGTGTTTAACCAGTTATCTTCTTGAATAAACACGGCGTCGGGATAAACCTAACGGCAATACATATTTTAGCAGACGTTCCTTCGGATTTGGGAATTTTACGTGCACGCACATACTCTCAAAAAAAAATAATTTTTTTTAAAGTGTGGAAATTATCCATACAGATTTTAAATAAACAATCAATTCAATCACTTTTAAATATATAGGTAAACAAGTTAAATTTGTTGCTTACTAATAACAAATAATCAAAAACCTCTCAAACTAAAAGAAATTGTGTTGTCATGTATATATTATTTCAGTACTTGGTGTGAGTAAAGCTATATATGGAAAACACGCATACACACACACGCGTTTGCGCACGCACACACGAACATACACAATCACACACACACACACACACACACACACACACACACACACACACACACACACACACACACACACACACACACACACCCACACACACACTCACACCACACACACACAATTTCATAATCAATTCTTTTTAAAGAATAGATAATATCCATACAGATTTCAAAAAAATCAATATATATAATCAATTTAAAAATATGACAAGAAATATTTGTTGGTTACGTTAGCGTTTAAGTCGCTTTACAAATACCAAATTACGAGAAGTGCAAACTAAAAGTAAAAGCGCATGTCATGAGACAGTTATTGTGTGTAGGAGTGTGGGAACAAGGGTTTTGGTTTATGTTGGAATTGAGGAGTGGTCATTTCCAATTTGTGAAACAAATGTAGTTGAGACGGATGCAAGGTTTTTATTCTGGGAGACTTATTTGATTTATTTATTGTCAAATTCACATCTATACAAATATGTAAAATTATTAATTTCTGGACATATTGTTCTAAGTTATTATTCTAAGTGCACTAAGTCCCTCTGTTGTACAAATCTTTGCAGATTTGTATTTGTTCAAAAACATGCCATTGGTAAATTAAGCCAAGATTCGGGGACGGTTTGGAGTGAAGGCATTTATAAAAAAATATTACTGTTATATTAAATTTGAATAAATAATTATTTAAAAAAAGGCATTTATGTTATTATCATATCCTTATAATATTATTCTTATTCATAAGTGTTGCTTAAATTATACTATTAGAACTCGTAATCCGGACGAATCTCGAGGGCATGAAAATCGATACCTTATACCCTAGGTAGTTTCCCAATATCGAATAGCAAATAGGTTCTGTCCGACTGTCTCTGCTTTGTAGTTTGACAATCCGACATCTGAAGCCGTCATTGTGAGTGCCATCAGGAATATTAAAGCCGCCT
This sequence comes from Prosapia bicincta, assembly GCA_036971475.1. NCBI lineage: Eukaryota > Metazoa > Arthropoda > Insecta > Hemiptera > Cercopidae > Prosapia > Prosapia bicincta. The sequence goes on along the minus strand of JBAIZL010000001.1, from coordinate 136,272,662 downwards.
TGTCTCTGCCTAAGCTAACAGAGGTTTTAGTCAGATGAAATTCTCTGGCGATTTGCCAAAATAACCCCGCTCTTCCGACAATAACTAGACATAAATTTGTCTCTGATTCTATGCTTTTGCTTTTCTACTTCACTTGTTGATCACAATGGCCTAACGAATTATTTTCCATTACTTATAACTAAGCAGTTTTATTTAAATTTTTTTAAATAACTAAATACTTAATAAAAGTCGTTCGATTTTTAGTAGTATTTTTTTTTCTGAAACCTGTATTTTGTTAGGCCTGTCACTTTGGTACCGTATACAAATGCTTGCAACAAAGCTGGATTTCTTAAAAACTTTTTTCTCTTGTGATTGAAATGTTCATATTATTTGCATCTTTCTGTGTTTTACTTTTATTTAGACGCGCGCTCAGACACACAACACACACACACACACACACACACACACACACACACACACACACACACATGACACACACACACACACAAACACACACACACACACACACACACATACACACACACACACACACACACACAAACACATACACACACACATACACATACACACACACACACACACACACACACACACACGACACACACACACACACACACACAAACACATACACATACACACACACACACATACACATACACACACACACACACACACACACACACACACACACACACACACACACACACACACACACACACACATACACACACACACACACACACATACACATACACAAAAACAATTTTAATTTAGCTCTATTGTTACTCTATTCTTTAACTAAAGTTTTAAGAGAAAACTATTGTTTTGCGCAGGATCCCCAAATATCGTGTACTTGGTAATATTATTTGCTTTTCTTAGTTCTGTTATTATCTTGTCTATACTTAGTTTTCTATAACCGTTATACTGGCTGAGTGCCCAAAACAGGTCGCACAAAGCCCTTGTTCTCCCCTGGTACCAGGATGATGTATTATTACATTTGAAAACTGATACATTTAAAAATCTTTTCTGATGAGGTTTTTATTATTTTAAGCAACCATAGTTATATGTAATTATATTTTATATTTACAGGTAGGTTATTTAGGGTAAACTGTGTGTTGTATTGCAGAAATCTAATATACGTTCGATGTAAACACAATGTTTATGTAGACATTTGAGGTTATGTTCGCTATGAAATAGTTTCAAGACGCTAAGTGCAAGAGAATGGTGGTGTTTTAAGTTCGTAGCTTTTGTTGGACTTTTGCAAACAGGAGCTTTCTGAGCGGAGATAGCACAAGAACTAATGTGAATATCTGTGGGGTGGTGACGTAATGTGAGACCAAAGACGACTTTACGCTCTGACTGTCTGGACAAAAGTAATTCTTTGCTGTGCACAATGTACGCTTTCTTACTTTGTAGTATGTAACGGGATAAATATAACTTCTAAAAAAAACACTCTAGGACATTTGTAATAACTATATAATAGTCTTCTACTTCTCTGATGAAATGTCTGGGAGGACAGGGAGACACGGTATCTGAACCTTAAGTGCCCTTGCTTTCTAACCTGATCACACAAAGAGTGTTAATTGTAAGGCTACTCATAGAAATCTTTAGAATGGATCAGAATGCTGGAGGATTACGAATTGAAAATATAAAGCGTGGAGTGTTAAACGATACGTGTATTTGCTATCAGTCACGTGACTTTTATTCCAAGGTGTAAGGTGTGGAATAGAAACTCGGAGGTATATGATATAGTAAAGGATTGCAAGTTTGATGTAGACTTGGGGTGTGTTATGCTTTCTAGCCGCTACAAGAGAATGATATTCTATAACAGTAAAACATTCTACTAGATGTGGAACATTGAAGGAAGTATATCTGTTTATTGACCAAGAAGTAATTGTTTCTAAGACATAAGTTGCAAATTGTTTTAAAATCAAACAATCTACATAAATCCTAGAAAGATAAGATAAAGTTGTTTATTTAATATACGGTACTTAATATAAACATTTTAAGATAAGAAACCATAAAATAGAAATAACCCTAGTGGCATGAGAAAATTGAGATATAAAATAAACGTGAAAAGTATCTTTTGTATATACGAAAGAAATTTTCGTATAGATTTTCGTATTAGAAATTTAGAAATTTTCGTATTAGCCTGAAAGAAAGGCTAATAAATATATATGCCATTGGTGAGCTGTGGGAAAGGAATGTAAGATGATGAACGTCTGACAGTAATGTAGAAATAAAGTAATGTGAGACATAAAGTAAACGTGAAAAGTATCTTTTGTATATACGAACGAAATTTTCGTATAGATTTTCGTATTAGAAATTTAGAAATTTTCGTATTAGCCTGAAAGAAAGGCTAATAAATATATATGCCATTGGTGAGCTGTGGGAAAGGAATGTAAGATGATGAACGTCTGACAGTAATGTAGAAATAGAAGAGAAAGGAATGCCTTCAACTCCGTGGGTAAAAATATAATGTTGCTGGTTATTCAGAAGTGAAAAAAAAATTGAAGTTGGAAATATAAATATGCCTCGTGGTTTACTTTTGTCTCACACAGCCGCCATCAGTCACCGAGGGCACAACAATATGTTCGTCTAACCAACTAGAGTTGCCTTGTTGAGTTCCTCTGATAAAATGTAGCCATTCGTTTGAATTCAAACGACAATTTATAAATTGTCTGATGCATAAAGCTATTCAAATATTATACAAAATTTAGTTGCATGGAATAGCTACATTTATAAGTAGCACCCTGCAAAAGGTGTAGATGTTTGACGAAACACGTAACTACTGCAAAAAAGTTTTAAACTACATATGTCTTCCTTTTAAAAGTCGTTAATTTCAAATGTACCACCGTGTTAGAGAGAATAGTTTGACCTCAACAGCTGTAATGGTAAAATTATTAAATTGAGGTAAATATTAATTTGAATTGTAAAATATCGGATCAAGTTGGAAGCACGGTGCTTCCTTGTAATACAGAGGATATGGAAAGTTTTATGAAGTCAGTTAATATTAAGGAAAGTTTATGACGATCCTCTGGAATTATATGTAAGAGGAGGCATTATGAGATCACGTGACAGGGTAGGTTACGTACGTATACATACCCTCTACTCTACTGATTAGAGTTGTCTACCAATAAAAGATTAAATCATTTTTGTTTTTATCCTGCACGTAAAACAATAAATAATTATATACATTCCGAGAATATACAGTTTTGTAACTATTTTGATATACAATTTTACCGTCATAAATCGTTGAGTAAACGTTTTTCTGATGAGGGTTTTATTATTTTAAAAACCCATAATAATATTTACAGTCTATAATTATATATTAGCTCAGTTATTTCGGGAAAATAGTGTGCTGAAATCTAATATACGTTCGATTGTAATACAACGTTAAAGTAGAGATTTATAGATGTTCATTATATAATAGATTCAGAGTAATGAGTGCAAGGGAATGGGGGTGTTTGTCGCTTTTGTTAATGAAATTTCTAAGCGGAGATAACACAAGAACTAAAGTGAATATCTCCGGAGTGGTACGTAATGTGAGAGCAAAGACGTCTTTGTGCTTTGACTGTCTGGACAAAAGTAATTGTTTGCTGTGCACAATGTACTCTTTCTTACTTTGAAGTATGTAACGGGATAAATATAACTTTAAAACACTCTAGAACAATTGTAATAACTATATAATTGCCTCCTACTTTTCCGATGTAATGTTAGGGAGGAAAGGGGGACACGGTATCTGAACTTTAAGTACACTTGCTTTCTAACCCGATCACACGAAGGGCTTAATTTTAAGGGTACTTAAAGAAAACTTTATAATGGTTCAGAATACTGGAAGATTACGTATGGAAATATAAAGGGTGGAGTGTGAAATGGTGCGTGTCTTTGCTATCAGTCACGTGACAGTTATACAAATAATTAGGGTGTGGAATAGAACTCGGAGGTATATGATACAGTAAAGGATTGCAAGTTTGATGTAAACTTGGGGTGTGTTATAGGTTTTTAGCCGCTACAAGAGAATGAAATTGTATTACTAAATCAACATGAGGTAGATGAGACACCATAAAATAGAAAGTATCCTAATGATATGAGGATATTTAGACACATAAAGTAAATGCTAAAAGTATTTTTTGTGTATACGAAAGAAATTTAAAAACGAAACCTGATAGATGGGCTAATAGAAAGATATGCAATTGGTTTAGCTGTGGTAAAGGAATGAAAGATGATAAACGTCAAAGATAGAGGAATGGCTACAACTCCTCGGGTGGAATAAATAATGTTGCTGGTTATTCGGAAGTACAAATAAAATTGGAATTTCAAACATAAATACGCCTCGTGGTTTACTTTAGTCATCTGTCTCACACATCCGTCGACAATCTCTGTGGGTACAACAATATGTTCGTCTAACCAACTGGAGTTGCCTTGCTGATTTCCACTGATAAAATGTAGCCATTCGTTTGAATTCTAAACTTTATATTTATAAATGTCTAATGCATAAAGTTATTCAGTTATTACACGAGGTTTAGTTTCAAGGAATAACTACATACATTGTAACTACATATTGATTCATTTTAAAATTAGTTATTTTCAAATCTACGACCATTTTAAAGAGAAGAGGTTCTCAGCAGCTGTAATGGTGAAATGATTAGATATAAATAATAGTTTTTAATTGTAAAATATCGGAACAAGCTGAAAGCACGGTGAATGTCAATGTAATTGACCACTCCACGCGTAGGTAACCTTCTCTCTCGCAGATTTCCCCTTCTCTGGCTAAGCAATTCACTCAGACATTTACCCAACCCTTTGAATTCATCCTAATGTAGACATTGACTGGCATTTTCTTGGTTACAGTAAACAACCAGTCAAGTATTGCTTTTACTAGTTTTTTTTTTTATAAATCACAATGAGAGATCAAATTATATCTTGTTTCCACCTTCACCTTAAGCCATGGGCTTAAATTTTCAACTACATACTTACTTCAGCAATTTAACACTTAATTGATTTCGAACAAGGAAGACAGATTGTGGAAGTGTCCCATTGTGAACATATAGCCATTATGTACCACTTTGGACGAGTGGAACGTGAATAGGTTGTTAAATATTTATAAAGTAAAATTATTATATGTTTTTCACCTTTCTTAGTCCCAGCGACTTAGAAAAGCACTTTCTATTAGCCTATATATATATATATATATATATATATATATATATATATATATATATATATATATATGTATATGTATATAACCAAAGAACAACAGAGATATGTATGCTGTATCTAGTTATATATTCTTGTTTACTTTTACTAATCAATACGTTTTGGTAATTTTATAAAGTTCCATGGTTATTATTTATTTTGGAGATTGTAAATGTCTCTTTTTTCCTAGCTTTATGAACCTCTCATATTGTATATATATTTTCTCAAAATTCAAAAATAAATAGCAATGGGTATGTATAAGCAGCCAAACAGTTAGTATTTAGTAACAACATATTGCAATAATGCATTACCCACTAAACGCTTACGTAACTTTCTTCGCGTGTTTGGGACCACGTGTAACACCTTCAAATATTATTGTTTACATGAGGTAGTCAACAAATTGTAAGTAATTAGATCTAGTTTTAGTGACAAATTGCATTTTACTTTTTGTCTTACAAATTAGTGTGTCGTACAAACAACGAGACCAGACTTCAGCAAGATAACCTGTGTTTACGGCTGAATAAATTTATAATTCTTCAATCGTGTCTCATACTTGTACAAATGCCAAAGGGCTTACTGTTGCAACAAAGCATAGAACTTTATTTATCCTTAATATACCTCAATCCAACCGTTGAGAAGATTGTGGTGGAGAAATTTTCTTTTAAACACGTTAAGATAACGTTGGTAAATAGTTGGTTAACATACTTCGCTCGGTCGGTTTTTAAACATCTGACAACTTCAGGATTTTATTTTGAAGATATTATTCCAGATATAAAATTTCATTACTACACGATATATAACCCATGTATTAAATACCAGGGTACAGGGATATCTGGAATGATCTAGTGAATGTTAAGAGATTTTGAAAGACTTTCTGATTCTACACAATTTAAAATGATAACTCTTTCTAAAATGACATATAAGCGGTATTGCATTTGCTAAGTGTTGCACGTGCACAAATTGACACAAAGACAACTTCTTCTACCTCCGTGAATCCTTACTCTAACTGTTGTATCTCATTAATCAAAGTCTGGATGTTCTTACAGATTGCTTAAGTGTCAAGTTTTGCCGAGATAAGCTTTCGGAATTTCACTACACATTTAGTTAATTACGTAAGCGAACGAGTTGTCGCGCGCTATCTGTTACGGAAAACTGAAACTAATTTCATGACTAAAGTCATTGAAAATTAAATTAACTTTCGTCTCTCATCTTTAGGGAAAGCTTGTCGCTGTTATATGCCTGGAAACGTGCAAATCTGTCTCTACACAGAAAGCCGGTGATGGACAAAAAAACTAGTTTCTTCCCTTTATATATACTCTCATGAGCTTAAAACTTTTATCATTGTCCAAGGTTATATTTAAGTTTTGATTTTTTTTGTGAAATAATTACTTTTAATATATAAACATTAAACGTTTTCAAAATATTTTTAGTTGAATACAAAAAAGTTTTTTTTTTTTTTTTGAACGATATAAGTTGTAAATGCACTTACATGGTACAACAATTGATTGAAACAAGATATACTTCTGCCCTCTCATAAAAATATGTAATGCCGTTAAACAGTTTCTAAAGCGTTTATACACCTCCCTTTACCAAGGGTGAGAGTGAGTCTACCTCAAGTACGACAAGCTGCCATGCGATGCTATAATACCCTTTCCTGCTCTAAGCCAGGATTTCATTCTGTCCTGTATTAGTCCCACCTAATTGCATTTACTCCTATATAAAGAGTAGGTCACTCTGCGCACCTAAACCATAATATATCCTGTTCTAAGGGGATTTATGTATCTGTCGTATACCTCCGCATATATTCAATCCTTTGCTATTCAGGCTACAATCCTTATATTAGCTAACATAACCTTAAAAACGCAAAAAATGCAAATACTTCAATATATCTTACAAATAAACTAGTATCTCTTATAAATAATGTATAAATTTAAAAATATATATACTCTACTAAATAAATCGTAGCTTGCTTTATTTTATATAATAAAATATGCGTCTCCTATAGACCAGGTAATGTGTATTACTGGACGATATAACCTCGTCTTTTAAACGACCTAGAAGACAATTATTCATAACTGTGTAAACCAACAAACTGGGAGCATAAGTATACACGAAGAGTAAATACCAAATGTGCCTAGAATAAAACCTACGTCATCAGTCTGTTTCGCATATAAATGCATCCCGCTAATTAACGTTATCCAATGCTTTGGTCAACATCAACACCCGGTTCCCGTCTGGAAGCCAGGCGCTTACGTATTTATACGGCGAGTTTTCTGAACGGAAACATAACCCTGAAGTCACTTCAACAAAAGTTTAAAAAGGAAGAAAAACGTAACCTGAGTGGTTAGAAAGTCGCAAAGGACCGTTTTATGCACGCACTTACAGTCAGTGGAACAATACAATGGAACCCTGGCCATTTTGACGTAATGAGATCCGACTATAGAGCCATCTGTATTGTCGAGAACTCTCGACGCACGCTAGTTTTCTTGAAATATCTAAAAGTTGCAAACATTCTTCTGAAATCTCTAAGAATTTACCAGAACATTGTTTGCCCTAAGAAAGGACAACGTTACATTGTTTGAAGGCTTTGTCAACCCTTAGTTAACAACCTTCGTAAACAATCCCGAACACACTGTGGCATAACATAAAAAAGTGGATTGTAATTTAAAGATATGTTGTGCATTTCCTACCAAGCGTCTTGTGACATTTCCGGGGAGATAATTTTTTCACAGGTTAAAATGGTAACAGGAATAATGAAAGCATTTCAGCATAAACAAACGCCGATGCTAGTACTCTGAAATCATTTAGTAAAATCATTTTACATTCTACAGAAAGCAATAATAGCTTGCTTGGCTACGTTCAAGCTTAACGTTTAGTCCAGATGATGAAAAAAAATTAAAACCTGTTACTACTACCTAAAGCAATAACACTGCGGTGGCCGGTACAATATCCCGTTCAAACAAAAATCCTACACAGTATTTCGGAAATATGGATTTTAGCAACAACGGTAAAACTTTTCATCCTCTTGACTTTAGTGAAAGTAAACAGAAAAATCCCTTTTTCCACGAAGATCCTTTCCGTTACTAACTGATTGTGTTAGGACATAGCTTGTTTTAGAAATTCTTTGTTTTTTGTTGGCAACACCACTGAATACATTTTCCAGACGCTCTGACATATCTAGTTTTCATACAAAGTTATTACACTCGCCAGACAACCAAGAACGTCGCGAGACTTTCGTTTACCATTTTGCCGAGTATGGTAATGATATGTAACACATATTTTGTTTATTAATAATGGAAAACTCTGTATTGGCCAGCATAGCCTTTACTGTGATAACATCAACAGCACAATTGCTTATTTTTTTTAACACATTTCAAATATGAATGTTGAGATTAAATGAAAGTAAGATGTTTTAATAGTCAATCAATGAATAACAGTAGCTGTGTAAGGAAAGATTGCATTACATGTAAATAGCAATAGTTGTGTAGAATAAGTTGTTTATTTGTGAATAGCAATAGCTGTGTAAATAAAGATTGCAATACATCTGAATATCAGTGAATAACAATAGGTAGGTAAGAAAAGATTGTATAAATGTGAATATCAGTAGATGTGTAAGAAAAGGTTGCATATATATTCATGTGAATAGCAATAGCTGTGTAATAAAAGATTGCATTACATTTGAATATACTTTACTTTACTTTATCCAATGCCCGCCCTTGGCTGTTGAACCATTCGGCGTCGAGCCTCCCAGTAACGACCGGTTCTGGACAGCTGGTCGTCCAGTTCAGGACAGTTTGAAATGTGGTCCTTATTCATGACACCATTGAGACAGAGCGGACACGTATCGGACTCCGCTAGGCCAAAACGGTAGAGGTGGGCCTGGAGATAGTCGTGTCTTGTCAGAAGTCGAGAGTCAGCCACGGCACTTGCTCTATCGCTTGTGGGCACCAAAGGACCGCGACTGCTAAGTGATGCCCACTGTTTCCCCCTGCTGGCTTCCTCATGATCTTTTTTAATGGAGCGTTTAAGGATTGCATCAATAAGGTGTTTGGCAGAGGTGAGGCTGGTTTCTGCATATGGTTGTTGCATCTGCGTTCCATTTTTTGCAAGGTCGTCTGCTCTTTCGTTACCTGTGATGACAACGTGACTTGGGATCCACTAATTGACCATTCATTTTGCAAAAGATGTGAGATTGCTTCTCGGCAGTGGAATATGTTCGAACAGTCTGTTGAAGAGTTGTCGGCTATTGCAATTATGGCGGCTTGGGAGTCTATAAAGAAAACAGCTCGTTGGTGGTTCGTTGCTGGGTGATGCGCAGCAAGAGCCTCTGCGGCCAGTCGCACTGCCGTTACTTCCCCATCAAAATTACTTGTGTTTGCCCCAACGCCCTGGCTGATTTCAAATAGCTTGGAGAAAGCTCCAGCCCCAGCTCCAGTAGGATTGAGTTTAGATCCATCAGTGTAGATGTGCAGCCAGTCTGGTTCAGGATATAAAGTGTGGATTGTCTCAAGGGCAGAAATCTTTAGTTCTTCTGGGAGTGCAAGATGCTTGGGGGTTTTAAAGTTTAGTAATGACAAACTTTTGAGAGGCATGGCAATAGTCGGCTTGTTGAAAGTTTTGAGCGGGGTTGGGTTTGATTCACCGATGCTGTACCTTCTTCTAAGTTCTTCAGCGTGTTGTAGTGGGCTTAGCTGGGTTTTTAGTCTCTGTGCAGCCTTTCTATAGTTAGTCCAGTATCGGTGATTTACTCTTCTTGAGCGTTCCAAAAATTTAAGCGTTAGTTTTTCGCGCCTTTTTTTGCAATGGTTCTATGCAGGTTTGCATTTCCATCGCACAAATGGGCGTTGAGAAAGCTGCGCCGGTGATGATTCTGAGGGCACTGTTCTGGATTTTATCTAACTTTCGCAGATTCGGTTGACTGGCCAGTGACGTAACTTCTGAAGCGTATTCCATGGAGGGTCTGACATAGGTCTTATAAGCAGTGGCAAGAACGTCCTGTGTGCAACCCCACTTTGTACCAGTTAGTCTTTTTAACAAATTTGTTCGCTTGCTAGCGCGCTCAGCAAACTCTTGTATGTAATTTTTCCATGAGAGTCTAGTGTCCAGATTAAAACCTAAGTATTTGGACAATTTAGACTCTGGTAGGTAACTCTTTTTATATTTGAGCTCAATGGTTGGGGGCTTGGTGGAGAGAGTGAAAAACTGAAAAATGGTTTTCTCAGGATTAACTGTCATTTTATTGCAGTCGGCCCATAGCCCAATGTTTTCTAATACAAGGTTCATAGTTCCTTCAAGGTGGTCAGTCTTGTTAGTATTATTCCACACAATGACGTCATCAGCATACAGCAGGTATGATGTGCCAGGTGTCTTTTCGATGGCGGTGGTGAGGTCATTAATCATTGTGTTGAAGAGAAGACAACTGAGCACGGCTCCCTGAGGTAAACCTTGTTTTTGGGCTTTAAAATTGGAGACAGCACTCATGAACCTCGTCCTTATCAGGCGCTGGGTTAGGAAATTTTATCCCCTTCATCATATTGTTTACCACCCCCAGTTTCGCTAGTTTTGATAGTAGCAATTGCTTCCACACTTTATCATATGCAGCTTTAAAATCAATTAGTACGGCCAGGGTGGACTGCCTTCTGTGGAAACCATCCTTCACAGCTTGAGTGAACTTCACCAGTTGGTCAACAGCAGAGCGGTTTTGGCGAAAACCTGCTTCGGCTTCGCTTATTGCTCCTTTTTTTCTAAGACGTTTCTCAGTCTTAGCTCAATCATCTTTTCAGCCACCTTTGAGCAGACACTGGTCAGCGATATCGGCCGGAAGCTCTCGAGGTTGTTACGGAGTTTGCCTTTCTTACGGATGGAGATAATTTCAGCTCTTTGCCATTGGTGGGGGACCCATTTCATCCATGTCAAGTTTATGAGCTTGAGGAGGCACTGCTTTGTTGTTACACCAAGGAGTTTTATAAATTCGGGAAATATTCGGCCCGGTCCCGCTGCTTTTCCATTTTTTTAGTGTGCGAATGGCTGCTTCCAGTTCATGTGTTAAGAAAGGGTTGACCATTTCAGGTGTCGGCTCGGCTTTGAGAGGGCCCACTGATTGCTGTTTGATGTATTTACGGTCATTGGCTCTTATGTCAAGGGTACTGACAGCAGCATAGTGCTTGCAGAGTGCTTGTTCAACGTCTTTTGGGCTGGTGAGCGTCCTTCCATTGAAAATGTTTGGTTCCCATGTAAAGTTACGTTTGTCGTTATTGAGGCTTGAAATAAAATTGTGAGCTTTCGAGCCGTCCTTTCTAAAATCTAGTTTGGCAACAAAATTACGGTATGTGCTTCTTTTCGATTGGATGATCTCCCTCCTGAATTGGGCTTGTTTTTTTCTGAGTTGGATACAGTCTTCGAGGTTGTTGGTAGTCTCTGCCATTTTCCTGACTTTATTACGTTCCATTTGTAGTTTTGTCAGATTTTCATTCCAAAAAGGCTTATATTTATTGACGTACCACGAAACCCGTTTGCTTTCATCTCATATTCCGAAATTCATATTACTCGTATGTCTTCAAGAAGCACACTCAAGAGTTTCACAAATTTCCCTAAAGTTACCATGCTGGGTATTAAAGTCATAAATGTATTTTGCAGTGGTTTTGGAAACCTATTATTAACGTTATAGTATCTATAGAGTATTATAGACCTTATGCATGGGGACATTCTGCTGCCCAACTCATTTTTGTATGTGTTTTAGAGGGATTTGAGGGGTGACAACACATCCCTCTTTAATATTTATTCACGGCACAGATTTGTATTAGAGTAAACAGAAGAGAAAATACGCTTTCCTTGTGATTTCGAGCGTTCATTATAAATCGCATTTGTTTTCAAACAAACAGAGTTTCACGTCAAACAATCGTGACATTCTGCGGCTGACGTCATGACGGCTGGGACGTCCTTTCGCGATACGAGCAACGTTTGTAATGGACCTGCCAACAACACTTGTTCGGCTGTAAAACAAAAGTTAGTTTTTTTCTACTGAAATGTAAATATGTAATAATTAGGTTTTCAAACTCACAAAATATTAAAAAACTCGTTCCTTCGGTTCTTCACAATCATGAAAGGATTTTATTTATTTGTTTTGTCAACAACAGGCGTATATCAGAAACAGTTACGGAGTGTTTCGTTGTTGTACTTTGCCTTGTGATTGGTGAAATACGAGTAAATGAACTGAGCGCACGTTTAATTCATGTTTTTTGGCCCCTGATTATATATATATATATATATGTATATATATATTATTAATATACATTATTGTACATAAATATATGAAAATGAAAGCATGGTAATTGATAAGATCTCGAAAGTCGACTCTCAAAGATTACAAGATTTTTGTTGAAATACATTTAAGTGTGAGTTATATATATATATATATATTATTATTATTATTATACATTATTGAACATAAATATATGAAAATGAAATCATGGTAATTAATAAGATCTCGAAAGCCAACTCTCAAAGATTACAAGATTTTTGTTGAAATACATTTAAGTGTGAGTTATATATATATATATATATATATATATATATATATATTTGTAGTTATGCAACACTGTTTTCTTGTATACACTTATCACTTTCACTTATGTACTTAAACAAGAATCTTCTTGGTATTTATGCGAGCTAACTTTCAATGGCTGGCCGTGCCGTCATCCTCGGGCATACTGAACAGGGTTGTTGTAGACTGCAAGCTGAGTGGATTTCCCGTTGACCTTGGTATACCGTTATGTTCCATTTTTAGATTCACTGCACTGTGCTAGTTTTTAAAGTTTGTTTTGTGGTTAATATTGTCTATTAGATTGAATAATTTATCGTTTTTTGATTTTATTTGTATTTCTTCGTTAATGATATTATTTTTATTTTTATAAATTTCTAGTTGTTCCCAGATTGTCGTTTTGAGGCCTTTTTGAACCTTTTTTATTAGGTGTACGTTTTTTAATGTGGGGAATGTGTGTTTGTTTTAGATGGCGTGTGTGGCTAAGTTTGAGTTATAAATTTCAGGTTTGATGTATGCATTGAGGTGTTCTTGATATATGTCTTTTAATTTCTTTTTTGTTTGGCCTATGTATACTTTATTACAGTCTGGGCATTCGATTTTGTATATTCCGTTATTAAGTGTGGGACATATTTTTTCTGGTTGGTTTATTTTGTTGATTATGTTTCCTGTGTTTTTGTAGGCTATGTTAATATTATTATTTTTTAGTGTTTTAGTTATTCCTTTTATGTTGTATCCTGTGTATGTGAGTGTAGCCCATTTTGTTGTTTGTGGTTCGATTTTAGGTTGTTTTAATTTATTTAATATTTTAAATTCTAATTTATCTATAGTTTTTTTATTGTATCCATTTTTTGGGGCTATTTGATATATTATTTGTTTTTCTTTGGTTTTTCTTCATTATTTTGAGGAAATTTTAGCATCCTGTATAAAAGTGAGTTGTAAGCGGCCATTTTATGTTGTGGGGGATGGTTGGAGTGGTTTGGTATTGTATTAATGGTTTGTGTGGGTTTCCTATAAATAGAATATTCAATGTTATTTGTATTTCTGGTCAATGTTAGGTCTAGATAGTTTATTTTATTGTTTATTTCTTCCTCCATGGTGAATTGTATGTTAGGGTGTAAGTTATTGATTTCATTTAGGATGATGTTATTATTTATTTCTTTATTTTGTGAGATGTATAATCTATCGTCAACATATCGTATCCAATGTCCGTTGGGGTCGTGTGTTTTTATGGTTTGTGTGATTAATTCGTCAAGTTTTTGGAGGTAAATTTCTGATATTATACTTGAAAGTGGTGATCCTATTGCTAAGCCATCTATTTCTTTATATATCTTATTATTGAATATGAAATAGTTTTGGTTTAGTATGGTGTTTAGGCATTTTGTGATTTGGTTTGTGTATTTGGGGTAGGTTTTAAGGTCAGTTAATTTGTTTTGTATTATTTGGATGGTTTCGTTAATTGGTATATTAGAGTACATGTTTGTGATATCAAATGATATAAATTTGGTGTTTTTGGTTATGTTTATTGTTTTTAGTATTTCCGTTAATTCAATTGAGTTTTTTATGGTGTATTTATTTTCCAATTTAAGTTCGTGTTTTAAGTTTTTGGCTATTATTTGTGATTTGGTTTATTTGTATTTTATTTTCAATGTGATTTCCTTTTTTGAATTTTTTGTTGATGATTTTGTTGATTTCGTATGATGCTATGTTTCCGATGTTATCTTGATTTTCGTAATTAATGGGATTTATTGCCAGTTCTACTATGAGGTTTTCTATTGTGTTTTGTAATTTTGGTTTGATGTTGGTTTTTGTGTTATTTTCGAGTATCTTTATATCTTCTTTGGTGAAATTCCCAAAGATTCTTGTTTAAGTACATAAGTGAAAGTGATATATATATATATATATATATATATATATATATATATATATATATATATATATATATATGTGTGTGTGTGTGTGTGTGTGTGTGTGTGTGTGTGTGTGTGTGTGTGTGTGTGTGTGTGTGTGTGTGTGTGTGTGTGTGTGTGTGTGTGTGTGTGTGTGTGTGTGTGTGTGTGTGTGTGTGTGTGTATGTATTAGTCATTATAATAATCAATGCTGAATCTACGTAATAGATGACCAAATAGTATTCACCTTCGATTTTTTATTTTCCACATATGTTACTCAAATATATCCAATAAAATGGTGGAAACATTATAAATTAATTAAAATTTACGCCATCTCTCTATCTCTCTTTCGCCCCTTTATTTTCCTCTCCTTCTCTCCATGTATAACAATCCTCATCAAAGGAAAGCAATATAAAAATGGACGTCCACATTTGAAATGGTGGCATCTAGGAAGATTAAAGGGATTTTGTAGTTTCAAATTCTGCCCGCCTTAAGGTGTTACATTGTATGAATCCAGCTAAAAACTTCCGTTCGTGGCTTCGATTAATTAAATTCAAGGTTGCCATGTTTCCGGCAAATAGGTTTTCTTGTCAGGGTTTGTTATTGGAATGAAAGTAATTAGGCAGACAGCACAATGTGATGCGACAAAACCAATGTCGCAGAACTGTCTACAAGAAACCTTGTCGGAAAACTTCGCCAACTAAATTTAGGCCCGCTTCCACAACAGCTACTTAAGGTTCAGTATTATACTTCCTTACTTAGAAATATAGAAAGTAATTTCGTTATAATGTCACAGGTAAATATTCCCGTTGAAAATGTTTTTGAATCAATTGAATGTTTATATTAAAAATTTACATCATATTATCACATAAGAAAAAATATATTTAAATTGGAAAGATGTTTGAAAAACATACTGCTAACAGTTAAAACAGTTTTAAACCATTACATTTTGTCTAAACTTCCACTCAACTGAAAAACGTCCTTACATCTAGAGGTTCGATAAAAATGTACGAAGTAAACATACAGCAGCTAAAGTTGGTATCACTGGAAGGAAAGAAAAGAGAAGAATTGAATGGATTTAAAACGAGGTTAATGCTTGTTTACCGATGGTTTAAACTTGGTAAATGCAAGATAATATTTATTTTCTGTAATGTGGAATCTTTCAGTAAAGGAATCAGTAAAGGATAACTTGTAAAAGTATAGTTATGTTGCTGGTTCTATACTTAAAGTTTAATTTGTTGTAGGGCCGTTAAAAGTGTGATCATGTTTAGTTGTCAAGTTGATAAGATAAATGTGCAAATAGATACTTAAGGAACTGGGAAAATTTGAATTTACATTAGAAGAAACATAGATACATAAAATGAAGAAGACCACTGTTTGGTAATAAATTGTTATTTTGTAATGAATATGGAGGATAAATAGATGTATGCAATTCCAACTTTTTTATATGTTAGCAACACGATAACCTAAAGACAACACACTTGGTAAAGAGTTGGTTTACATACTTCACCCGGTCTGTGTTTAAACATCTGACAACTTATTCTGAAGATATTATTCCAGATACATAATATATATTTATAAACCTAGCGAATGTTATTGCTAAGAGGTTTTGAAATACTTTTCAACATTCTCTACACAACTTTAATTGGTAGTTTTTTTTTTGTAAATGACTTACAAATGGTTCTTCTTGTTTCACATCAGCAGAGCGTTGCACGTGTATAGATTGTCGTAACACTTGTTATATCTCCATGAAACATTGTCCTCACAGTTGTATCTCATTAATCCAAGTCTTGTTGCAATGTTTCCACTGCAGATGCTCAGATTGCTTAAGTATCAAGTTTTGCCGAGATTAGCTTTCGGAATTCTGCTACTCATTAATCTAATTACAAGAGACGTCGCACGCTATCTGTTACGGAAATCGCAAACTATTTTCATCAAGTAAGCGCCTCAGTTTTGTGTCATTGAAAATTAAATTAGACTTCCGTATCTTATCTTTACCGAGACCATGTCTCTATAATATGCTTTGAAATTTCTAAATCAAAGAACACTTCTTTTTTATATTTGTTTCTTAAAATCAAATATAAATATTAATAGCAAATGGTCTATATAATCAGCTAAACAATTAGTATTTAGTAATAAAGTATTGCAAAAATGCATTACCTACTAAACGCTTACGTAACTCTCCTCACGTGTTTGGGACCACGTGTAACACCTTCAAATATTAATTTTTACATGAGGTATAACCAAATTACAACCACACTAACAAACACAGCAAAACCTAATCAGTAACAAGATCTATTTTTAGTGACACATTCCATTTCACTTATGTTCTACAAATTAGTGTTTCGTACAAACAACCATACCAGACTTTAGGACGAGACTCCTGTGTTTACTCCTGTAAATTTATAGTTCTTCAGTCGTGTCTCATACTTCTACAAGGACAAAGGGCTTATCTTACTTTGGCACCAAAGCGTAGAACTTTATTTATCCATAATATGCTATTGTGGTAGAGAAATTTTCTTTTAAACACGTGAAGATAACGTTGGTAAAGAGTTGGTTTACATACTTCGCTCGGTCGGTTTTTAAACATCTGACAATTTCAGAATTTTATTTTGAAAATATTATTCCAGATATAAAATTTCATTATTACACGATATATAACCCCTGTATTAAATACAGAGGTACAGGGATATCTGGAAGTATCTAGTGAATGTTAAGAGGTTTTGAAAGACTTTCCAATACTACACAATTTAAAATGGTAAATCTTTTTAAAATAACTTATAACTTGTTGCATCTGCTAAGCGTTGCACGTGCACTGATTGACACAAAGAAGATTTCTTGTACCTCCTTGAATCCTTGCCCTAACTGTTGTATCTCATTAATCAAAGTCTGGATTTTCTTACAGTTTGCTTAAATGTCAGGTTTTGTCGAGATAAGCTTTCGGAAATTTCGTTACACATTTAGTTAATTACTCACATACGTCTATCTGACCGTTAAGTGGGTTCTCGTAGAGACATTTTCCTTCCAACACAACATTAAGACAACACGCTTTGCAAAGTGTTTGTTCATATACTTCGTCTGGTTGGTTTCTAAAGATCCGGCATCTTATTGTGGAGGTATTATTCGTGACATAAAAGTTTAACACTACACGATATAAACCCTTGTACTAAATGCCAAGTTATAGAGATTTCTGGATATATTTATAAATATGCCACATATATAATAAATACTTATAAATATGCCACATATATAATATATATTTATAAATATGCCACATATATAATATATATTTAAAAATATACCACATATATAATATATATTTTTAAATATGCCACATATATAATATATATTTATAAATATGCCACATATATAATATATATTTAAAAATATACCACATATATAATATATATTTAAATATATGCCACATATATAATATATATTTTTAAATATGCCACATATATAATATATATTTATAAATATGCCACATATATAATATATATTATTAAATATGCCACATATATAATATATATTTATAAATATGCCACATATATAATATATATTTAAAAATATACCACATATATAATATATATTTTTAAATATGCCACATATATAATATATATTTATAAATATGCCACATATATAATATATATTTATAAATATGCCACATATATAATATATATTTTTAAATATGCCACATATATAATAAATACTTATAAATATGCCACATATATAATATATATTTATAAATATGCCACATATATAATATATATTTAAAAATATACCACATATATAATATATATTTTTAAATATGCCACATATATAATATATATTTATAAATATGCCACATATATAATATATATTTTTAAATATGCCACATATATAATATATATTTATAAATATGCCACATATATAATATATATTTTTAAATATGCCACATATATAATATATATTTATAAATATGCCACATATATAATATATATTTATAAATATGCCACATATATAATATATATTTATAAATGAGGTAAATGTTATTATTAAGAGACTTTGAAAGATTTTTTAACACTCTGTACAAAGTTTAAAGTTAAAGTTTTTTAATTACTTTTAATTATTTTCTATACTTTTGCATCAGCCAAGCGTTGCAAGTGTATTGACTGTCGTACGACTCCTTATATCTCCATGAAACCTTCCCTCACTGTTGTATCTCATTAATCCAAGTCTTGTTGCAATTTTTTCACTGCAAACGATCGGAACGATTAAGTGTCAAGTTTTGCCGAGGTTAGCTTTCGGAATTTTGCTACTCGTCAATCTAATACGAGAGGCGACAAGAGATGTCGCGTGCTATCTGTTACGGAACTCAAACTAACTTCATCAAGTAAGAGCCTCAGTTTTGTGTCATTGAAAATTATATTAGACTTCTGTCTCTTATCTTTCCCAAACTTTCCGCTGTAATATGCCTGGAAACGTGACCAACTGTCGCTGGTTAAGTGCTATTTCGTCAAGTGCTATTTCGGCAAGCAACAAAATTCCTAGAAAACAGTGACATTTCGGCAAGCTCGGTTTAACAAATTACCATAAACGTTAATGAGTGCTATCTCGTCCAGAAGAAATTTCGACGAGGGTTGAGGCGGTTCAGGTAACTTCTTTAATTTATAGATGGAAAGTATTTCGTGTAAATAAGTAACCATTTTTAAATACTCCCACAAGTGTGTAAATTGAACAGTGTTTTCGCTTTATTCAGGCATCATAAGTTGATGATAATCATCAGTATACTAACAAAGGTGAAAGAGCTTTTAAATCTTAAAAGTGTTATTTATTTAGAAGTTCATATAGTCGAAGGTAAATGACCCCCATGCTTACTTGCAGAATCATATGTTGTGGGGGTCAGAGTCCGTTATTTCACCTTACTCTTCTTAATTGTTCCTGTAGGCATGAAATATTTTTTTTTAACTAGTATTTATAGACATAAAAGAGAAACATATAATAATCTAAACAAAATCTGCTTGTTTTTCTTGTCAATCTCTTACAAACACCGGACTGTCAGCCGTATTCACCACATTTTCCAAGCAATTGGGGAGGTATACATAAAATTACAATTTCTAGTTTATTTATTTATTGTTTTTTAAAAATAAAAATCAATGTATGTCTGTCCAGTGGCGTAACTATTTTTTCTGTCCCCCTCCCGATTTTCGGCTCCCTTACGTGTACAATGGATATTACTGTATATTAGAGCTAAAGATAAATAACGTCAGTCTAATATTGTTACATTTTAGTGATTTGAACTATTTTAGTATTAAGGATCTTGTTTAGGCTATAGCCTAATGTTTTTTGGTAAAATTTAACCACATCAATGTGGTGTAAAACTGGTATAAGCTAAATGTGTTAAAAGTAAAATATTTTCATAATATAGAGTTCAGTCCCGTATAAGGTCCTTGACATACTGGTCGATTTAAGACGCGTATCTGGGTTTGCGCGGCATGCTCTTCATGTAGGACTTACAAGGGACTGCCAAGTACACGGGCCGATTCTCCGCTTAATTTTGTGTGAGATTCCAACTAGGAAGACATTTTTTGTCATTACAATACTTAGAAATTAGTATGTCTTTTTGTTTATTTCACTATATTTATTTCAGGTAGGATAACAACTGTTTCGATCTGCATAGGTTTTTGTTAGCAATGAAAAACAAAAAAATTCCACTATATAAAATTTAAAAATATTAATAACAATGAAGCTTTATCTAAAAAAACAGCAATTTATCTTTTTGAGAAAATAACAAAACAAGGTAGAATGTTTTAAAATTCAACAGGTTGTTATAATCATGTATGTACAGTATTGAATTAAAATTAGCCTGTATAGTTAATATTTTAGTAAAATAAATTACTAAGAGAGATACCACAAGCCTAATGATATAGTCTACAGTAGTCATGTGTACTATAGATCGACTTTTCTTCTGCTTGTGTTAAAGATTTAGAGTTGACATTTTCAGATGTTATTTCTGAAGGTTTTGGCTAGCTATGATGAACCAATCATATAAAAAAATTAAAATGTTTACGTTTTGTACTTTTTTTTTCTTTTTAGCACAAATTTTTTAAAGTATTTTTCATTTCCTCTAATTTTCAACTTATTTATGTCGTTGGTTCTACGAATATTTGTTATGCTATGATGGTCATGTGATAAAATTGTCAAATGGATATCTCTAACGGTTCTTGGGATTTAAAAAAATTAAACTTTTGGTAAACGCAAAAAAACTTAAATCAGTTCACAATTTTATGTAAATTACAATGTTAGAAGCTTCCTGAACAATAACCACCATCACCACCTTCACGCCCAATAAGTATCTTTCTTTTCTTTGCACTCTGGACTCTTTAGCCATCTCTTGGGCTGCTTGTCTGCTTTTCGCGTCCGTAGGGCATCCTCGTCCTTCAGTACAGCAACTATGTTCACATTAACCACTAAGTCCTAGGACTTTTAAACTTATAATCTGCCAATTCTCCACCATTAAATCTCAAAAGGTATCTTTAGTTCCTATTTCCAGGGAGGTTTTCTACAAATTGGTTTTGGGGAATTCTTGTTCACAAACGTTGTCGAATCATTCTTTTAGAGTTCGCGTTTTTCCATGAAGATATTTTCGAAGTGACCTGAATGGGCCCAAACTTGAAATGTAGGTTTTATAGCCTCCATTATTGATTAGGCAACACAATGAATATATAGTAATAAGAAAATCTTAACAAAACTCAAATATATCCATCAAGTTAGGCGGGACCAGAATCATGACACAAAAAACCACGGAAAGAGTAGGCCTATTTTCAAAATTAAAAGAAATATAATTATAACTGTTAGAATTTTAAAAACATTGCATAGAGTTGTTCAGAATGAAATGTACTTTAAAAAAATAAAATAAAAATAGTTATAGAATTTTTTTTGCGTTCAGACTCCCTCAAGTTGTAAAATGGTATATAGTCTACTGAAAAATTATACAGTACAAAAATCAATCTATGTAAATACATTTTATAAATAGAAAAGTTTTACAACGGTTATTGTTTTTAAAATGTCTTACTTATAATGTTTTGAAGCATATAACGTAGGCAGCTTTGGATGTATCTTAATGACCTGATTTGTGAAAATATTTTTTTTAATTCTCACTATGTTGTTTACATTATAAGTATTTAATTGTAAAATTTATTTGACTGGCAAACGAGCCGCATCCACTATTACAAACATCAACAAATTATATAAAATTCTACCTTTATAATAACTAGTTGGAACCTATTGAATTCAAACAGTTATTGTAGACCTGTCAAACTGTCAAGTATAGGTTTTTGCCGAAATAGCACTAGTGGGCAGGTAAAGAGTTGCCTCTTTTAGTGGAACTGCCCTTTTCGAGGAAATTCGGCGAGATAGCATCTTTGCCGAAATGGCACTACACGACTGTCGCTACCCAGAGTGAAGACCGCCAAACCGGTTTCATCCCTTTAGGTACTCTCACAAGCTTTCCACTTTAATCATTGTCTAACGTTAACTTAAAATTTTGACTTTTTGTGTGAAATCATTACTGCGGAAATCAATCTGGACGCATAAGTACACACGGAGAGATAATATGAAGTGTGCCCAGAATAAAATCTACGTCATCAGTTTAATTTGGATATAAATGCAACCCGCTAAATAATGTTATCCAATGCTTTGGTAAACACACGGTTCCCGTTTGGAAACCAAGCGGTTACGTATTTATACGGCGAGTTTTTGAAAGGAAACATAACCTCGCTCCAAGACACTTTGAAAGTCGCAAGGAGTAGTTTTATGCATGCACTTATAGTCGGTGGAACAACACAATGAATCCCGGGCCATTTTGACGTAATGAGTTCCGACTGTAGAGCCCTCCACGCACAAGTGTTCTCATCGGTACACAAGCGATATTCCACAGTAATTTGTCAAGTACCATTGTGCAAAGCATGTTCATCGGTTTGTAGCTACACGAGTGTAGAGTGGCTAGTTACAGCCGTATTTTTAAAACCTCTAATTGCAGTTTATGCATGCACGTACAGTCCGTGGAACAACAAAATGGATTCCGAACGGTGACGATGATGCCTAACATCCTCTCCTGTATATAAACCTGGGCACAGTAAAAATGAAAGAATCAGTTGTAGTAGATGAATTGTAAGTAAATATTTACAAAACTATAAAAGAATGTACAAAAAGTTGAGAATTTCTCTACAGAGTTTCAAACATGAACTTGCGTATTGTTTAAAAGTTCAATAAAAACCATCACTAACATAATAATACGTTAGAAAAATATAGTTACTGAGAATCTGGTTTTGTAGTCTAATGTAAAAAGTAGGCTTTGTTTTGGCTCAAAATAACTCCCCTGCATTTTAAAGCGAAATAAAAAAAAGCTGATGAAATACGCATATAAACATTCGTCTCCATTTACTTGCGAGATAGAGGTTGAAGAGAGTGACGTCAGTAGGTAACTTACGAGATATTAATTGTTTTGACTCCCATTTTACTCTTCCAACTTTGCTAAAGAGAACAGGGTAGAGCTTTATTAGGACAATACGGTGCCGAAGAAAGGTAACTTGACCAACAGTATTCTTTTACTGCCTATTTTACCAGGCTTTGACCTATTTACTTGTTTTTACAGGCTGAGTTGACCTTCTTTGAGTCTAGTAAACCTCATAGAATTTCTTTGGAGCTACCGGTGATTGATCCCAGGACCTTTAGGTCAGTGGTCACGTGCTCCACCCAGGAACAATGTCTGCTTCAATTTTTTAAACTAGTTGCCTTCTAACGTGAGTAAGCCAGAACTGTCGTCTCCAATTGAAACGTGTTTCCTCTTCAAAATTGGTTTAAACGCATTCACAACAATGTAAGCATTGCCGTAACAAGACAACAGCCAGCCATCGGGGTTGTTGCTCCTACAAACACGCTCTTACCGTAACAGGCGCTTTTTCTTACTTTTATTATTTCCCAGAAGTAGTAACTAAAACTACAGCTCATCCACTTCCTCGATGGAGATTAATTTATTGTTAATCTAATGATCAAACTGAAATCTTTGTTATAGATTAATGAAATGATACAATTATCATCAAATGTTTTAAACTACGACTCGTTTCCTTGAAATATCTAAAGGTTACAAATATTCTTCTCCAATCTTTTAGAATTTATCACCATATTGTTTGTCCTAAGAAAGGGCAGCCATATTATTGTTTGAAGTCTTTGTCAACCCTTATCTTACAACCCAATCTCAGCACCCAACGCTCGGGATATGAACTGCGACATAACATAAAACAAAGTTTATTGTAATTTGAAGATAGGTTATTCATTTCTTAGTAACTTGTGACAGCTTCGAGGAGAGAATTGTTTCACCGGTTACCATGGTAACTAGAACAATGAAGGCATTTGTGCGTAACGAAAAACCAGAGGTATTTGTGCTAGTACTCAGAGGAAATCGTTTGGTAAAAACATTTTACATTCCACAGAAATCAATAATAGCTTGTTAAGTGAGTCTAACATTTGGTCCAGATGACGAAATGAAAATAAATCTCTTTACTACTACACAAAGCAAAAACATTGGGATGGCAGGCACAATATCTTAGGCTGCCAATATTCCTTTCAACGAAAACTAATTCAAAATACCTCCAAAGGATAGTTAGCAAATAATGAATATCTTCTAGGAACTGACTGATTGAGGGAAGATTGCACACACGTGAAAATAATTAGCAATAGCTGTGTACGAAAAGAATATATATATTGTGACTAGCAATAGCTGCGTTTGAGAAGATTGCATACATGGGAATAGTAATAGGTGTGAAAGAGAAGATTGCATACGTGAGAGTAGCATTAGCTGCG
>JBAIZL010000001.1:136235691-136238191 GCA_036971475.1 Prosapia bicincta | reverse complement strand
TGGCTGCGTTTGAGGAGATTGCATACATGGGAATAGTAATAGGTGTGAGAGAGAAGATGGCATACGTGAGAGTAGCAACAGCTGTGTAAGAAAAGAATATATATATAATGTGACTAGCAATAGCTGCGTTTGAGAAGATTGCATACATGGGAATAGTAATAGGTGTGTAAGAGAAGATTGCATACGTGAGAGTAGCAATAGCTGTGTAAGAAAAGAATATATATATAATGTGACTAGCAATAGCTGCGTTTGAGAAGATTGCATACATGGGAATAGTAATAGGTGTGAAAGAGAAGATTGCATACGTGAGAGTAGCATAAGCTGTGTAAGAAAAGAATATATATAATGTGACTAGCAATAACTGGGTTTGAGAAGATTGCATACATGGGAATAGTAATAGGTGTGTAAGACAAGATTGCATACGTGAGAGTAGCAATAGCTGTGTAAGAAAAGAATATATATAATGTGACTTGCATTAGCTGCGTTTGAGAAGATTGCATACATGGGAATAGTAATAGGTGTGAAAGACAAGATTGCATACGTGAGAGTAGTAATAGCTGTGTAAGAAAAGAATATATATAATGTGACTAGCAATAGCTGCGTTTGAGAAGATTGCATACATGGGAATAGTAATAGGTGTGTAAGAGAAGATTGCATACGTGAGAGTAGCAATAGGTGGGTAAGAAAAGATTGCATACACGTGGATAGGAATAGATGTATAAGAAAAGATTGCATACGTGAGAGTAGCAATAGCTGTGTAAGAAAATAATATATATAATTCGACTAGCAATAGCTGTGTTTGAGAAGATTGCATACATGGGAATAGTAATAGGTGTGTAAGAGAAGAATGCATACGTGAGAGTAGCAATAGGTGTGTAAGAAAAGATTGCATACATGTGGATAGGAATAGATGTATAAGAAAAGATTGCATACGTGAGAGTAGCAATAGCTGTGTAAGAAAATAATATATATAATGTGACTAGCAATAGCTGCGTTTGAGAAGATTGCATACATGAGAATAGTAATAGGTGTGTAAGAGAAGATTGCATACGTGAGAGTAGCAATAGGTGTGAAAGACAAGATTGCATACGTGAGAGTAGCAATAGCTGTGTAAGAAAAGAATATATATAATGTGACTAGCAATAGCTGCGTTTGAGAAGATTGCATACATGGGAATAGTAATAGGTGTGTAAGAGAAGATTGCATACGTGAGAGTAGCAATAGGTGTGTAAGAAATGATTGCATACATGGGAATAGTAATAGGTGTGACAGACAAGATTGCATACGTGAGAGTAGCAATAGCTGTGTAAGAAAATAATATATATAATGTGACTAGCAATAGCTGCGTTTGAGAAGATTGCATACATGGGAATAGTAATAGGTGTGTAAGAGAAGATTGCATACGTGAGAGTAGCAACAGCTGTGTACGAAAAGAATATATATAATGTGACTAGCAATAGCTGCGTTTGAGAAGATTGCATACATGGGAATAGTAATAGGTGTGTAAGAGAAGATTGCATACGTGAGAGTAGCAACAGCTGCGAACGAAAAGAATATATATAATGTGACTAGCAATGGCTGCGTTTGAGGAGGTTGCATACATGGGAATAGTAATAGGTGTGTAAGACAAGATTGCATACGTGAGAGTAGCAATAGCTGTGTAAGAAAAGAATATATATAATGTGACTAGCAATAGCTGCGTTTGAGAAGATTGCATACATGGCAATAGTAATAGGTGTGTAAGAGAAGATGGCATACGTGAGAGTAGCAACAGCTGTGTACGTAAAGAATATATATATTGTGACTAGCAATAGCTGCGTTTGAGAAGATTGCATACATGAGAATAGTAATAGGTGTGTAAGAGAAGATTGCATACGTGAGAGTATCAATAGCTGTGTAAGAAAAGAATATATATATAATGTGACTAGCAATAGCTGGGTTTGAGAAGAATGCATACATGGGAATAGTAATAGGTGTGTAAGAGAAGATTGCATACGTGAGAGTAGCATAAGCTGTGTAAGAAAATAATATATATAATGTGACTAGCAATAGCTGCGTTTGAGAAGATTGCATACATGGGAATAGTAATAGGTGTGTAAGAGGAGATTGCATACGTGAGAGTAGCAATAGCTGTGTAAGAAAAGAGTATTTATATTGTGACTAGCAATAACTGCGTTTGAGAAGATTGCATACATGGGAATAGTAATAGGTGTGTAAGAGAAGATTGCATACGTGAGAGTAGCAACAGCTGTGTACGAAAAGAATATATATAATGTGACTAGCAATAGCTGCGTTTGAGAAGATTGCATACATGGGAATAGTAATAGGTGTGTAAGAGAAGATTGCATACGTGAGAGTAGCAACAGCTGTGAACGAAAAGAATATATATAATGTGACTAGCAATGGCTGCGTTTGAGGAGATTGCATACATGGGAATAGTAATAGGTGTGAGAGAGAAGATGGCATACGTGAGAGTAGCAACAGCTGTGTAAGAAAAGAA
>JBAIZL010000001.1:136225691-136230691 GCA_036971475.1 Prosapia bicincta | reverse complement strand
TACGCGAGAGTAGCAATAGCTGTGTAAGAAAAGAATATATATAATGTGACTAGCAATAGCTGCGTTTGAGAAGTTTGCATACATGGGAATAGTAATAGGTGTGTAAGAGAAGATTGCATACGTGAGAGTAGCAACAGCTGTGTACGAAAAGAATATATATAATGTGACTAGCAATAGCGGCGTTTGAGAAGATTGCATACATGGGAATAGTAATAGGTGTGTAAGAGAAGATTGCATACGTGAGAGTAGCAACAGCTGTGAACGAAAAGAATATATATAATGTGACTAGCAATGGCTGCGTTTGAGGAGATTGCATACATGGGAATAGTAATAGGTGTGAGAGAGAAGATGGCATACGTGAGAGTAGCAACAGCTGTGTAAGAAAAGAATATATATATAATGTGACTAGCAATAGCTGCGTTTGAGAAGATTGCATACATGGGAATAGTAATAGGTGTGTAAGAGAAGATTGCATACGTGAGAGTAGCAATAGCTGTGTAAGAAAAGAATATATATATAATGTGACTAGCAATAGCTGCGTTTGAGAAGATTGCATACATGGGAATAGTAATAGGTGTGAAAGAGAAGATTGCATACGTGAGAGTAGCATAAGCTGTGTAAGAAAAGAATATATATAATGTGACTAGCAATAACTGGGTTTGAGAAGATTGCATACATGGGAATAGTAATAGGTGTGTAAGACAAGATTGCATACGTGAGAGTAGCAATAGCTGTGTAAGAAAAGAATATATATAATGTGACTTGCATTAGCTGCGTTTGAGAAGATTGCATACATGGGAATAGTAATAGGTGTGAAAGACAAGATTGCATACGTGAGAGTAGCAATAGCTGTGTAAGAAAAGAATATATATAATGTGACTAGCAATAGCTGCGTTTGAGAAGATTGCATACATGGGAATAGTAATAGGTGTGTAAGAGAAGATTGCATACGTGAGAGTAGCAATAGGTGGGTAAGAAAAGATTGCATACACGTGGATAGGAATAGATGTATAAGAAAAGATTGCATACGTGAGAGTAGCAATAGCTGTGTAAGAAAATAATATATATAATTCGACTAGCAATAGCTGTGTTTGAGAAGATTGCATACATGGGAATAGTAATAGGTGTGTAAGAGAAGAATGCATACGTGAGAGTAGCAATAGGTGTGTAAGAAAAGATTGCATACATGTGGATAGGAATAGATGTATAAGAAAAGATTGCATACGTGAGAGTAGCAATAGCTGTGTAAGAAAATAATATATATAATGTGACTAGCAATAGCTGCGTTTGAGAAGATTGCATACATGGGAATAGTAATAGGTGTGTAAGAGAAGATTGCATACGTGAGAGTAGCAATAGGTGTGAAAGACAAGATTGCATACGTGAGAGTAGCAATAGCTGTGTAAGAAAAGAATATATATAATGTGACTAGCAATAGCTGCGTTTGAGAAGATTGCATACATGGGAATAGTAATAGGTGTGTAAGAGAAGATTGCATACGTGAGAGTAGCAATAGGTGTGTAAGAAAAGATTGCATACATGGGAATAGTAATAGGTGTGAAAGACAAGATTGCATACGTGAGAGTAGCAATAGCTGTGTAAGAAAATAATATATATAATGTGACTAGCAATAGCTGCGTTTGAGAAGATTGCATACATGGGAATAGTAATAGGTGTGTAAGAGAAGATTGCATACGTGAGAGTAGCAACAGCTGTGTACGAAAAGAATATATATAATGTGACTAGCAATAGCTGCGTTTGAGAAGATTGCATACATGGGAATAGTAATAGGTGTGTAAGAGAAGATTGCATACGTGAGAGTAGCAACAGTTGCGAACGAAAAGAATATATATAATGTGACTAGCAATGGCAGCGTTTGAGGAGGTTGCATACATGGGAATAGTAATAGGTGTGTAAGACAAGATTGCATACGTGAGAGTAGCAATAGCTGTGTAAGAAAAGAATATATATAATGTGACTTGCATTAGCTGCGTTTGAGAAGATTGCATACATGGGAATAGTAATAGGTGTGAAAGACAAGATTGCATACGTGAGAGTAGCAATAGCTGTGTAAGAAAAGAATATATATAATGTGACTAGCAATAGCTGCGTTTGAGAAGATTGCATACATGGGAATAGTAATAGGTGTGTAAGAGAAGATGGCATACGTGAGAGTAGCAACAGCTGTGTACGTAAAGAATATATATATTGTGACTAGCAATAGCTGCGTTTGAGAAGATTGCATACATGAGAATAGTAATAGGTGTGTAAGAGAAGATTGCATACGTGAGAGTATCAATAGCTGTGTAAGAAAAGAATATATATATAATGTGACTAGCAATAGCTGGGTTTGAGAAGAATGCATACATGGGAATAGTAATAGGTGTGTAAGAGAAGATTGCATACGTGAGAGTAGCATAAGCTGTGTAAGAAAATAATATATATAATGTGACTAGCAATAGCTGCGTTTGAGAAGATTGCATACATGGGAATAGTAATAGGTGTGTAAGAGGAGATTGCATACGTGAGAGTAGCAATAGCTGTGTAAGAAAAGAGTATTTATATTGTGACTAGCAATAACTGCGTTTGAGAAGATTGCATACATGGGAATAGTAATAGGTGTGTAAGACAAGATTGCATACGTGAGAGTAGCAATAGCTGTGTAAGAAAAGAATATATATAATGTGACTTGCATTAGCTGCGTTTGAGAAGATTGCATACATGGGAATAGTAATAGGTGTGAAAGACAAGATTGCATACGTGAGAGTAGCAATAGCTGTGTAAGAAAAGAATATATATAATGTGACTAGCAATAGCTGCGTTTGAGAAGATTGCATACATGGGAATAGTAATAGGTGTGTAAGAGAAGATTGCATACGTGAGAGTAGCAATAGCTGTGTAAGAAAAGAATATATATAATGTGACTAGCAATAGCTGCGTTTGAGAAGATTGCATACATGGGAATAGTAATAGGTGTGTAAGAGAAGATTGCATACGTGAGAGTAGCAATAGGTGTGTAAGAAAAGATTGCATACACGTGGATAGGAATAGATGTATAAGACAAGATTGCATACGTGAGAGTAGCAATAGCTGTGTAAGAAAATAATATATATAATGTGACTAGCAATAGCTGTGTTTGAGAAGATTGCATCTATGGGAATAGTAATAGGTGTGTAAGAGAAGATTGCATACGTGAGAGTAGCAATAGGTGTGTAGGAAAAGATTGCATACATGGGAATAGTAATAGGTGTGTAAGAGAAGATTGCATACGTGAGAGTAGCAATAGGTGTGTAAGAAAAGATTGCATACATGTGCATAGGAATAGATGTATAAGAAAAGATTGCATACGTGAGAGTAGCAATAGCTGTGTAAGAAAATAATATATATAATGTGACTAGCAATAGCTGCGTTTGAGAAGATTGCATACATGGGAATAGTAATAGGTGTGTAAGAGAAGATTGCATACGTGAGAGTAGCAATAGCTGTGTAAGAAAAGAATATATATAATGTGACTAGCAATAGCTGCGTTTGAGAAGATTGCATACATGGGAATAGTAATAGGTGTGTAAGAGAAGATTGCATACGTGAGAGTAGCAATAGGTGTGTAAGAAAAGATTGCATACATGGGAATAGTAATAGGTGTGAAAGACAAGATTGCATACGTGAGAGTAGCAATAGCTGTGTAAGAAAATAATATATATAATGTGACTAGCAATAGCTGCGTTTGAGAAGATTGCATACATGGGAATAGTAATAGGTGTGTAAGAGAAGATTGCATACGTGGGAATAGCAATAGGTGTGTAATAAAAGATTGTATACGTGGGAGTAGCAACAGATGTATAAAAAAAGATTCCATTAGGCCTATATGTGAATAACAATAGCTGTGTAAGAAAAGTCGTTGTATGTGAATTATAGGAGCTGTGTCTGGGGAATAAAAGTTTGGGAGCATCTCTGTACAGTTGCTGAGCATGTACAATAGACACTAGACGGGAAGCATAAAACCAGACTGTATCTCATGCAAAAAACTGTCACCAGCAACTGTTGCTACATCAGGGATTATAAAGAACTGTGTAAGTTGGATTAGGCTAGGAAAGGGATACGTTCATTGTGTCACCGAGAAATATTAAATATAAGGCGGTTCTTCTGTTTTACAGAGTCTTTCAGTTAAAGACTGAAGTGATATCACATATTGATATGGTATTTAATGCCTAACTCAAATAACTTAACGTTAAATAAACTGCTAATAGTTTTTATACAATTTACTTCAAATAATTCCAACTCGTATTTATGTTTATAAAGATATATATAGTCAATTTTTTAATATTAAATTTTCCAGCTCCCTTAATAAAATTACAATGCTTCTAGTTTTAGTGAGTTAGGCGTACACGTGCTACGCTATCACGCTCGGAGCAAATAATTGCACAAAGCGTAAACTTAAAAAACACATTTCCTCTCCACATTACAACTCTACAAACTAAACACAGCCAAGTGTACAAATTGAGTTTCAGTTACTTGGAGACAATACTTGGTTATTTCCCATTGTTAAAGTCTCTGGATAAATTCTAGAAGGTATTCATTATCTTTGTGGCTAAACAAAAGAAACATCAGTTCCTTACTTCTTATAAGTTCAGTCAAGTGTGTCGCTCAGGGTAAAAGGAGGTTATGTTAGTTCCTGAAAGAACTGTATTACCATCAATTACCATTAGTTTTGTTTTTAAAAAAATGAAATAAATTGTTACTTTAAGACAGACTTTATACATGAAAGTTTAATAAAATTATTTTGTAATATGAAGCAAATCGAATCCTGTAAACAACGGTGTAGTAAATATTTGTGGTTCTAATTAGGCCTATCATTTACCTCAGTTTGTCTTTTGTTGTTGTTATTATCACCTAATGTGTCCCTTTTCAAATCTATTTGTATAGGGTTTCGTTTTTCTCTTGCTGGATAAAAGTTATCTGGTACACACATTATAAATTATTTGCTAGCTGTAGATGTAACT
>JBAIZL010000001.1:136065691-136218191 GCA_036971475.1 Prosapia bicincta | reverse complement strand
AATTAGGCCGACAGCACATTGTGATGCGACAAAATCAATTTCGCAGTTCTGTCTACAAGAAACCTTGTCGGGTAACTTTGTTAACTAAGTTTAGGGCCGCTTCCACGGGAGCTACTCCTAGCTCTACACATGTCCGCATTGGCACGAGCAACAACAATAAAACTTCGCTAACATACTAATAACAAAATCTTCTTTAGAAGCTGATATAGGGTCTGATGATATTAAATATAGAAACTGATTTTGAAACATAAATATTCCTGTTGAAAATGTTTTTGAAGCTATTGAGAGTTTATATAAATATTGAAACCATTTTATTACTTAAGAAAAAATATATTTAAATTGGAAAAGATGTTTGAAAAACATACTGCTAACAGTTAAAACAGTTTTAAACTCTTACATTTTGTCTAAACTTCCACTCAACTGAATAAAGTCCTTACATCTAGAAGTTTGATAAAAATGTACGAAGTAAACATACAGCAGCTAAAGTTAGTATCACTGGAAGGAAAGAAAAGAGAAGAATTGAATGGATTTAAAACGAGGTTAATGCTTGTTTACCGACGGTTTAAACTTGGTAAGTACAAGAAGTATTCATTTTCTGTAATGTGGAATCTTACGGATAACTTGCAAAAGTATAGTTATGTTGCTAGTTCCAGGCTTAATGTATAGTTTGTTGTAGGGCCGTTAAAAGTGTGATCATGTTTAGTTGTCAAGTTTATAAGATAAATGTGCAAATAGATACTTTTGGAACCGGGAAAAGTTGAGTTTACATTAGATGAAACATAGAAACATAAAATGAAGAATACCACTGTTTGGAGATGATTCATTATTTTATAGTGAATACGCAGGTCAAATATATGGATGCAGTTCTAAGGTTTTATTAGTGTTATATCGTAATAAGCAAACCAAGAGTAGTACAACTGTCTCAATGTAGTCATGTTGCTCCTACAGTACCGACTGAGGCCCGCATTCTCGCGGCCCCGTATCAGCGGTAAGCCTTAGAGCTTCGTCACAAGGGCGCGTTAATATGGTGAGCTTATACCTTGTTTGGTGTTGGGGCGGGAATGTAAATGTATATTTTATTTATTTTTTTAAAATTTTTTGGTGTCAGTACCAAGTTTTATTTCTCTAATATTCCAAGTACCTCTACATCACCAGACATTAATATATGTTTGTTATAAGAATGGCGTCTGCATAACCGATTTGCATGGACAAAATTTTACACTTTAATATACTGTAGTTACATAACATATTTTTTTAAATTACCTATTATAAGATTAAATGTTTCTATTTCTGGAGTAACTTTGACACAGGTGACAAAACCCACTAGAGATAGGTAAAGTGGAGCGTACTAAACTAAACATTACAAGATATACTGGTTGTTAGTAAGTCGTTTCGGAATTGCGTCAGTCGTTTTCAAAGGCCGTCGCTGCGATCAGTTTTTATAATTTGTTGCGCACTACTGTCCCTTGGAGGAGCTATCAAGGCTTCACGGAATGGGTTGGTACCCTTCCAGGATCTAGTCCTGAGTCTGATGGTCCGGAACTTAGTTATGCCCAACCGAGAACGGATAAATGTCCGATTGCACTTCCTGGACCAAAGCAATCAGGTGGGGTATTGACTGACGTCAACATCTGGCCGTTCGGACAGCTCTGTTGGTCTTGAGTAGTTCTAAAAAACCTGTCGAAACCGTAGTCTCTGGATGGAGGCTCATTTCGAAGAATGGCCAATCGTTAGTATAGGCCTTGTAGTGAGGTCGGAAGACTTGCAGACTGGTACCACGGGCCGTGACCCTGAATCTCGTGCATCGAGCCTGACGCTAGCCACTCGAGCGGGAGTAACGAGTTTGAGTTTGTATTCGTGGGGACGTAAATTCAAATGCTGTACATAACTCCAGATTATGCATCCATCTTTCTTGGGGTTTAGGAATAAGAGTGGAAAGGCATGGGACTCAAGGGTAACACTTCATAATTACACTGTCTCTTTTACCCTCAAACCAATTTGCACAGTTGGTAATCTCCATTAATGATATATCTTACCCTCTTAATGATTACTAAATTTGCTTAGGTTTGATCAGTGGAGAACGGAGGCTTGGCCGGATTCACAGTTGTGTTTCGTGAACATTTTTAACGAATATACTTGATTTCTAAAGCAACAAATCTATAGAATATAAGGAAAGCAACATAAATGAAACGAGGGGGAAATTATTGAAATTATTTTTAAATGATAATCAAATTTAAGCTATTCATCTTTTTCAAAATTGAAGTATTTGCTTTTATACTAGTTTATACAGTATTAAATAGCATCAAAAGTGGAACGGCTTGTTGCGGCTGTGTATATTTCAGAACATTTTCGCTTTCCAGTTACTTTTCATAAAAATGGTCCTCTTTTCTTATTATCGTCAGTCCAATACCGTCCAGGAAAAGTCTGACAAATTTGCCTTTCACTGGTTTTCCATATCGTCATTACCCGCATTTTTTTTGTTTGCGTCAGATACTTTGTCTTTCTAATTCATAATATAGGCAATCCAATGTTTTTCATCTAAAGTCTGGTGAAATTGTTATCAACTCCTTTTCCATATAGTTACTACACACGAGTTTCCAGGTGTTCGTCAGATAAATTTGTGTTTCTAATTCATAATATCGACAGCTCTTTTAGCTTTCCAGATGCTTGTCAGTGAAATTGTTTTTTTATTTCACAATAACGAGGTCCAAAACCTTTCAGGAAATGTCTGACGAAATTCCCTTTCATTGGTTTTCCATTTTATCCATTTTACGTCCTCATCCCTATCCAAAGATTTGACGGCGGTTTTATTTCCGGCAGAAAAGTGTTTATTTATTAAATTTAGGAGTTTAATTTAAAAATGTGTACATCTAATGTTCACTTTATGTAATGGACTATTTTCGAAGATAAGTATTCAACCGGTTGCTCACTTCAATGTCTATACAGAATCACAACTAAACTAACATAACCAAATATCCCGTGATTGAGCCACAAACGACCCTGGTCTTTGTAAACAAACAAATCACGATCACGTGTCCTGCAATAAATCCCATTGATTAACCCCGTTTCGACATGTTCGTTAACCCCCCCCCCTCTTAATATTCGTGGTCTGTTCTGTTCTTTGTTTTGCAATTTAGTCTTTGCGAATACTTTTAATTGATTCCTCCCGCCTAACTTGGCTAGATTAGAGATTGTTTTGTTTGAACAATTTAAATGCTTTGAATATAAATACTGTATAAATAAATCACAAACATTGGGTTTACAAATAAAACAAATACATTCTACAAAAAAGGTCCTCGTTTAGTAATTTGTACGAGTTAGTCCGATGATTACCGACCTTTTTTAAAATATCCATATTGTAGAATGTGTAATGTGCTGCAATCTAGCGGCATATAAGATGCAACGCTTAAACTTCACAAGTCTGGGTTCAATCTGTGATGGTTTTTGGAAAATAATTATAAGATCGATATTCAAGTATTGTGTTTGGATTATATTGTCAAAAAGGAAGGACTGTGTGTTATTAGGACTCATTAATTTGTGAGTCTTAATAAAATAATTTTTTCCGTCCAAATGTATAATACATAGAATATTAGGACATTGTAGTGTAAATACACTGTGACTTCAACAATAATCTTGTCAATTTATTTTGATGGTTCAAATTATTAACTTAATCCGTGGAAATTAACTGGTTTAGCTGCTGCTAGCTGGGACAAGTTAACGCTTCGCTTCAGTGGACGGGTACAGGCTTACATCTTAACTATAGATCGATTAATTCGAATATCTATGTAATTATTGATGCAGTTTTTATTTTAAAAGCTATTTCTTTTTCAGAATTTGTAATAACCTCAAAACGAAAATTTTTTGTAAAGGTTTGCTTAGGATCTACACTAAACCTAGCCTAGTTAAGTTTAGGTTGGGTTACGGTGTATTGTGTACCCACATAACCTTGTTTTCTCTAACTCCAGTAGCTACATGCGCTTTATTTCTCCCTTACTACAATAAATTATCAATCATTCTAGAGATGTAGTTATATGTATAAAAAAGTACACACACATACATACACACACACACACATATATATATATATATATATATATATATATATCGCAATATGTATTCTTGTGTATTAATAAAGAACTAAGTCAAAATGCAAATACAAGAATTATAATTGAATTTACAATTGAAAGCTTTTCGTTGGCTAATAGTACCAACATCATCAGGAATATCAAACAATTCTAGGAACTAATTCAACAATTCAGGAATTAAACAATATATAAATACACACACACACACACACACACACACATATATATATATATATATATAACTAAAAATTAGGGATGGGCCGATTCCTAAAATTTTCGATTCCGATTCCGATTCTAAAATTTTCCGTTCGATTCTCGATTCTTTAGTCGATTCTCGATTCTTTCAAATTATATTAGCTTACATTCTAGTTCTCTAATAATGAATTTAGTTAACTTCTTGGTCATATGGCAAAACCTTTTAAAAGTTCTGTTTTAATGTAATAGGCTACACAAAACCTTCAATCTTGATTTACCAATAGGAATTTTTTTAAACACATCAGATCAAAGTAATGATTTATTTTAAAGTTAAAAATGTGAACTTTACTTATTTTATGATGTTTGAAAAAATTCCTAAGCCTATTTACATTGTCTCCCAAACAAAACAAAAATTAAAAACAAACGAACAACATAAAAAGTAAAAAATTAATACAAATAGGATAGTTTTTAATATTTAAAAGTCTGGCAGGTAATGTACATTTCTGTTCAAAAACACAAGCATTTGAACACGTTGTGGGTCAAGCTAGTTTCATCGCTAGTCACATAAAGCTCCTGAAGTTGAGAAAGGTTTTTCAGAAAACACTGTCGCGAGTGGGCAGACAGGTATTTTATTGTCATTGCATTTAAATGAGGGTATTTGGCACTTTGTACTGCCAAATACTTCCCAACATCACAATCTGGACTGGCTAATGGTTCCCCAAGATAATTGTTTACTTCTTCTTCTACTGTGAATTCCCCTGGGGTACCTTCTTCCCCAACATTCTGGATTAGTGGGGCATACCTTCTCCACATCTGGTGGGACCTTTTTTTCTGCAGGTGTCTGGAACAAGTGCAACTGATTCAGGCCTATTTTGTATTTATTATTCAATCCCAGTTGATTTTTAACCGACTATCAATTGTAGGTCCTGTGTCTGAGGATAAAGTTTCTTCAAGTATAGATCTTTTTTGTTGATAAATTTGGGCAAAATGAATGTTGTTTAAGTGCTTTTTCATATTTGATATATTATGTGGTTTTCCACCGTCAGTTTCTGTTAACCGTCATCGAATTGACGTGACGGTCAGTACCCTGAACCGAATACCGCCAGGCCTCTTAACACTTCATGTTTATTACTACTACTCAGCTGGTGTTGCTACTTTTGGAAAAATTAAGGCACAGTATTTAACAACAAGCTTCACACTACTTACAGATGTAATTACGATGGTTTTTGTTTGATAGATAAACGCCGACGGGATTAAAAACATGACGTTATTCTAAGAGCTTTTTGTCCGTAGTTACGGGCCGACACACATATTTGTTATAACGTATTGTAATGATTTTCACTACTGTTTTCAAAATTTCACAAAACCTTAAAAGTAAGTCGGAAATATTGGCTAAATATTTAGTTGTAAAATAATCCTTAAAAACGGTGTTTGTGAAAGTTAAGTACAAACATTGATACACTTAGATATACTCATCCTTACTAGGAAGTAAATTATAACGTAAATTCCTTAACAAGTAAATTATTTGGTGTTAAAACTTTTACTTAATATGAATCTTGGATACTATTTACTGGACTTGTAGCATTACTTATCAGAGAGAGAATATATTACACTTTAGTTCTATATTCAAAATATTTATAAACTCACAAATCAATCACATGTGACACGTTTACGTGTCTTAGTGATAGGCGCAAAAACACTTTTATCACCAGTCAGTTTATTATTTGGGTAGCCGGGACATGAAATTATGGTTTTGTTGTTGTCTTGCTAACACAAAACACAAAAAATATCAAAACAGTGTTGCACAGATAATAAAATTTAATTAAATCAAAAACAATGTCGGGTAAATTGGTCCGACGGAGTTTATTTACGTTTCATTTACGGTAGGAAAAAACTATGTTGGGCCAGTTGGTCCGACACGTATTTTTATAAATATTATGATGAGAAACGTATATTCATACTTAAATATGATAGGGGAACAAAGTAAAAGAACACATGATTTAAAAATGAGCTTAAAATATTTTGGCAATTCTCTATGAAAACGCGATATTATGGCCGGCAGCTAAAGTATTAAGGTACAGTGACGCGTTCGCTTT
This sequence comes from Prosapia bicincta, assembly GCA_036971475.1. NCBI lineage: Eukaryota > Metazoa > Arthropoda > Insecta > Hemiptera > Cercopidae > Prosapia > Prosapia bicincta. The sequence continues at coordinate 136,211,815 of JBAIZL010000001.1, read as the reverse complement.
GTTTGTTAAACTACACGAACTATTTCACCTGTAAGTTTATATTACTGTACATTATTTTGCTACATTTTTAGCTACTGTGCGGATCTGTTTATCATGTAATAAATAGTTTCATTTGCTATTAAAATTGTTTATTTTCTTTTCGCTCCCAAATATATTACATTACTGTGAGAGTGATATATGTCTATAATATAATTTATTGAGGTTAAGTTTCGGAGGAATAATACGGTGTTTCTGTTATCCGTCTATTCGCTCAACCATCATGGCCACGGTTAATCGAGTTTTTACTGTACTTTTTTGCTTTGTTCTGACATCTTTAAATCAATGGCAGTAAGACACGTGGGGGAGAGAGAGAGAGAGAGTATCGAACCCGCTCTAGTGAGAGAGAGAGACGAGCGATGTCAAACGACCAGAAATGGTTACGATCTTGATTGCTGTTGCTTCATAAATAATAATATTTTCGTTATATTTTCGTTTACTTTAATCACTTAATTCATTCAAATCAACCAATACATAAATAAATAAGATATAGTTGGTAATTAATTATTTTTCCAATAAATTACTCCACACACATATCTTAATAGTTAACAAAATAGGAATCGGAATCGACACTTTTATGATGAAGAATCGAGTATCGACAATTCCTCGATACCACCTAGAATCGACGATTCCTCTAATCGAGAATCGGAATCAGCCCATCCCTACTAAAAATCTTATCTTACCTCTCAACCCCTTGATGGTCAACCAAATTTTGAGTATGCCCTAATGCTGACACATGGGTTCTGAGTAGTTGATGCCAACACTACACAGTATGGTACTAAGTCTATTCATAAACATTCAGGAGAAAAATCATAACTTTACCTCTATAAGAGAAATCGTTGGGTTTTGGTATCAAAAGTCTAAATATATGTTCGTTTTCGTTTAAAAATTTTAATTAAAAAATAATCAAATGCATTTGTTGTACGTTAATAAATAAAGAAAAAATAATAATTAGAAAAGTTCTTGTTTTCTGAACATTTCAAGTCAAAAACATTTTACAGATGGTAAATATTTTTATATTATTCTTCACCTTATTTAAAATACAGAAAAACAATTTCACATTGTTTGGACAAGAAGTAAAATTATTTAGGACTGTATAAAAGCATATGCTCATGACCTAGGTAGCTTGCAATTAAAATTACTCACATTGCATTCCACTTCATAGAAGATCATCATTATACACATATATGGTATATTAGTTCACAAAAAGGCTCTATATATTTACACTATGTATACATTTTCCACTTGGGGCCCGGTAGCCTTAAACGTACCGGTGTATGCCTCGGGTGTTGGTTGTCTAGGCAAATTCTATTTACTGTCACAATCCGATTACACAAATATAAACTCAGGCCTACCTTCGTTTAAAGGAAATGTCAGGGAATTTGATGGTTCATCGACATTTGGGTTCTGAGTAGGGTCTATATCTGAATTGTCATCTAAATTGTCAGGGAAATCATTCGAATCAAGTGCACCATTTAGCAACCAGTCAAGTGTTCTTGTTCTCACGTTTTCCTGTGACTTGATGAACAAAACTATCAATCTAATAATATATTTACAAATTACGAAACATTTCTCACAAAAATACATTAAAATACCCTAACATAAAATGTTGATTGTAGCCTATATTTTTGTTTATTTATGTCTTTTGTGTAAACATATAGTACACATTCGTAGGTTCTACTGTTTACAATTTTACGATATTGTAGCAATATACAATATTGAACAAAATCATGTTTACAATCATTTAGAATTATACAGTCATTTCACAATTGCCCTTCTATGTTTACACTCTTTTCAACATTATTCTGAGTGAAACAGATTAAATGATACCAATTTGTAAATATGAAGAATTTTATTTAAATAACTATATTTTTAAATGGAAATACTTAAACAATTGCTTCTATTACTTTAATTGTTGCCAATAATATCAGCGTTCTCCCTAACGTATTTAAAATCACTACCTTAGAAACAGTTTTCCATTGTTGACCATTCCTACAACATTACTCGGGAACATTCTACCCTTCCAATCACGTTATTATTGGGAGGGTAGCTGGCTGATGACTTACACTAGCACGATACTTTTACACATTACATCGCACGCAAACACATAGTTGAGTGCAAGAAGGTGGGCAACCACTGGATCTGCATGCAACTCTATAGTCATCCAGGCGGCTTAGGCTGGCTGCATGGCTACACTATAGCACTCATGTACATACACACTGGCACGACACACATTACAACGGACAGAAACACACAGTTGATTGCAAGGAGGTGGGCGACCACTGGATCTGCATACAACTCTTGCAGTCTTTTAGCCAGCTTGGCTGGTTGATTTACTGATACAGCACTGCACACACACATAACACAATAACACACACCTATCTACTGTTCTGCAGTTGATGGGTGGGTCATCAGCCAGAACACAAAAATATTTGATTAATTAGGATAATTTTTTGTGTCTTTTTACATGTATAATTGTATTAGTATTTAAAATTATTGTTTATTATATATGTTTACTGTATTATAAAATAAAGATTTTTATTATAATATTTTTTTTATTAATCGTATTTTAATATGTTCACGTTTGTTTCCATGGAAACCAAATAAACAATAGATAATATAAACGTAGTCTTAAGATCACTGTAAAAGTAATTCAAACTTTGTTCATCTTTTTGAAGTATAGTTATAACTATAGAACCTAAATATCTCAAAAGAGTATTTGGTTCGATTAAAATTTGTAAACAATAAAACACATCTATGACCTTTTCGGTTACGCATTAAGCTTTAGACATTCGTGAGATATAATTCTTTGCAGTCTACATCTAGCTTCACAAATACTAATCCATTACAAATACTAAGGCAAGAAAATTACAACGATAAAATCAAGTGCTTAAAAATATTCGAAAATCTGTTAAATATTGTTATTTTTATAAAAACAAAATAAAAACTTGCCTTTAGGATCATATTTAAAATAATATGATTTGGCAAGTTATACAAGTTCTATGACACCCAAGACATTACTTACTTACTAGCCAACGCCCACCCTTGGCAGTTGAGCCATTTGGCGACGCGCTGACCAGTAGAGATGGGCATCCCTGAAGATGGGACTGTTGTAATCTTGGACCCGGTCCAGGGCTGTGCAATCATTAAGGTGTTCGGCATTCATAAGTTCACCACCACACAGCAGACACTCCGGGGTTGATAGCACATGAATGCGGTGGAGGCGCGCAGCAAGGTAATCATAACCGATCTTCAATCTTAAAGCCGCAACGCTAACAGATCGGGGCAAGTTTTGGTCAATTGGTCCACCCGTCACAAGACTCCCACCGTTTTCTTGCTGAGAGCTCCCTCTATCGACCGTGATTCCATTTTTTGGTGGACGTATTTATTAGGGACCTGGAGGAATGTAGTGAACTCAGATGGTCGGGCTGAGGGAGGCTTGTTCGCGGCTTTGCTAGTTGATCAGCCTTTTCATTGCTAGTGATGTTTAGATGGATCGGGATCCACTGGGAATTAAGTACCCACCCGGAATTTATAAGAGCATTTATTTTTCTTCTACATTCTATGGTTCTACTACAGTCGGCCCGTGAGTCCCCAGAGAGATTCCTGATGGCGGTCTTAGTGTCAACAAGGAAAACGGCCTTACCCGGAGCAGTCAGGTTCTCAAGTTCAATTTCTGCAGCATATATGGCAGCTACCTCACCGTCATATTTGCTAAGGTGGACCCCGACAGCAGAAAATCCCTCAAAATATATGCAGTATTATGCAGCACCTGTTTCGCCTGATCCAGGTATGGATGATCCATCTGTGTAAATTTGGAGCCATTCTGGTCCAGGGTATTATTCTTTGATAGTTCGGAGGGCTGCACTTCTAAGCCCCTGATCCGAAGATGCATGCTTAGGCTAGTAGTAATCTGTCAGGAGGAGCTCTGCCTCAGGGAGTTCCTGGAAGCAATCCTGAAAAGCAGTAAGCTGGTTCTCCGGGAGTGACGCCATACTTTTTATAAAGATCCTGATAACAGGCAAAGGGTGTTTGCTGGGATTTAAGTCTATCTGTGGTTTTATGGTACTCGTCCCAAGATTTGTTTGTTCGTTTAAATCGTTACACCAAAGACATGAAATAAATACAATTTGATAAAATGCAGGTATGCTAATTCATTTGTTTATACAATAATAAACCTTTTCTCTCTCTTTCTCTCTCTCTCTCTCTCTCTCTCTCTCTCTCTCTCTCTCTGTTTGGATTTACATATTTATAATATAAAAATACCAGTATATAGATTCTATCTCGCAATTGCCATAAGTAGGCAAATGATAAAACTTTTAAATAGATGATAATTTAAAACTAAAGATCTACAATGGTTGCGTGGTCCCACCCTTACCTTTGGATCAGCTGAGCGGGATTGCTTTGGCAAGAACTTATTGCATGAACCTGACAACTGCTGCCGACAGAAGAAGAAATCTATCCAGCATTGCATCCGAAGGCTGGTGTAATGCAGTACTTGAAGGTAAATCTGTAACACATGAAGCATTATTATTATTCTCAGTGGAAGTGTGATGGCGAAGTGTAAGAGCGCTACAAGTTTTGTTAGTTGCTTACAAAGTTCAAACTATTAACTTAACTAGTGCAAACTAGCTACTTAGTTACGTGCTAACTGGAGCATGTTAACGCCGTTTGGACATGTACTGTCTCGTATATATTTACTCTCTATAGAAGGGGTTCTCAACCTCTTAGACTCCGCGACCCGTCTTTATGCTGAGTATTTTGGCGCCCCCCAAAGTCTCAACGTTAAAACAATAGTTATTAAAAATACTATAATTATTTATTTATAATAATTTTAGTGTTGACAAATTTTTGATAAGTATTTAAAAGGAATAAACTATAGACCTAGTAATGTCCACAATAGCGTTAAAAACTTTGATACCATCTACAACTTACAAATGTGAACAAATGCTCTCGATAGTGGCGAGATTAAAAACCAAATTAAGAAATCGTTTGACACTGAAAAATGACATTGTTTTGTGTGTTACAAACATTCAACAAATGGTTAATTCCAAGTTTATAATTAATAGAATAAAAACGTAAATGTTTAGCATATTTTGAGTTTATATACTTTTTTAATAAAAACTACTACAATAACTGGTTATTTATTATTTTTCCATTAATCTGTCGACCCCCAAGATATACCTCGTGATTCCCTCCGGGTCTCATACAGTAGAGTTTCGATATTCTGAGTCCCTGTATTTAGAGTTTCCGTTAAATTCGAGTATATTTCTATTTGATCCTATTTTATCTGTTTGAAAGAAAACAAAGAATCGGACTTACAAGAAATGTATATAGTCATACCGTATGCTAAGGAAATGAGTCAGGCTTAAAATAAATGTTTACATTAGTACGGTATGGAAAAGAAATGAGTCGGGCTTCCAAGAAATATTTATATCAATACGGTATGAAAAAGAAATTAGTCAGCTTTCAAGAAATGTTCATATAAAGTTCTATAAACTTATTTAGTGCATTTTTAATTATAGTAATAGGGTTAAATAAAAATCCTATCTTTCCTGAAACACAGGAACGTGTTTTCGTGTAATTCGAGTTTTCAGTAATCCGAGGGGTCTCAATCCCATTTACCTTGAATTATCAAGTGCTTACTATATATGTAAAAATCATTGATATATTTTCTAGTATAAGAACTTAATGAAACAGAAAATGTATTTCTTATATTATAACTCAATTTAATAAACAACTTAATTTTAAAGCGTGTTACCTGTAACCGGTTAACCTCTCTTTGAAGGTAGAGTCAAGATCTTTTTCAGGAAACGAAGCTGAGTCATGTTATGGTATAATAGCAAATATATTATTTTATTCAGATTACCAGAAGATTTTTTTAGCCTTTATAGGTTCAAACATAACTTTCTTTCTTTACCTTTTCCTATAAAAGACCTTACTTTACTTTAGCTAATGCCCGCACTTGACTGTTGAGCCATTCGGGTCGAGCATCCCAGTAATGACCGATTCTGGACAGCTGGTCGTCCAGCTCAGGACAAGTTGAAATGTGGTCCCCATTCATGACACCATCAAAACAGAGCGGATACGTATCGAATTCTATTGGACCAAAACGGTAGAGGTGTGCCTGGAGATAGTCATGTCCCGTCAGGAGTCGAAAGTCAGCCACGGAAGTTCCCCTATAGCTTGTTTGCACCAGAGGGCCGCGACTGCTAAGTTATGTCCACTGTTTCCCTCTGCTGGCTTCTTCGTTCCCCTGTTTCATGGAGTGTTTCAGGGTTGTATCGATAAGGTGTTTGCCAGAGGTGAGGCTGGCTTCTGCGTAGGGTTGTTGCTTCTGTACTCCATTTTTTGCTAGGTCGTCTGCTCTTTCGTTATCTGTGATGCTGACGTTTTTAGGGAGCCTCTGAAGGCTAATTGACCATTCATTTTGCAAAACATATGAGATTGTTTCTAGGCAGTGGAATAAAGAGGCGCTAACGTGACGTAATATTTTATGACTCCGATAAAGTTTAGGTTGTCGATCCTGTTAAAGTGGTTCTATGATCTGTATCTATAAACCAGGCAGAGGTATGATGTGTTTAACTTAATCATATAATTCTTTATAGATATCACAACGATAATTCACAAGTTATATTTTTTTAAAAATTGTAAAATTGATTAAGTTTGGATACAACATTTATTTCAACAATTATCAGCGTTATTCAGTACGATTTATGAATAATAGTGATTCTCCCTCCTAACAGAGAAGGTCAGTATGAGAATAAGTGAATGCTTGTAATATGGCCAGGTATAGACCAACTACTCCTGAAAAAGGCAAAACTATACAGTTAGAGTACGATCAGCTGATCACTCTCGGATAATAGTAGAAAGCCAGCGGACGAGTGTGGCAGAAAAATTTGATAATAAAAAACAAACGTCGCCAACAGGTTTTAGAAACGAAAAACCAAAAGCAACCTATACTTTGATTTAAAGTAGAATAGGAATGGGTCGGTGGCAGGGTAGGGATGCGATGTTGTCAATTCGAACGTATTGACAGTCGACCCACCACTGCCAGCGACTTAAATTGCAGAACGAAGCAAGCTACACCACTAGTAAATCACTCCACCTCAGTTACGATGTCACTGAACGACAAACGGAAGATTAACGTCGAATTAGCAACAAGGGTCACCCAGGCAGCAAGATGTGAACTTCCTATTCGCTCAGACGACTGTAATCCTCACTTCCTCTAGTCGATTCACCTACGCAGAATCCTCTTCTGTTTTAAATTAAACTATAGTATAAAATCCCACTGTCATATCTTTATCTACGTAAGCTTAGAGTATACAGGGTATGGCGAATACCTGTGACCAATCCCAAAGGACTTTTACCACGAATGGTGGTATCATCCCCTACGGATTATACGAAGCGATCTCTTAACTCCCGTGAGTTAAAGTGCAATCGTTCCCAATTTACATGACGTACTTCTATCCCTCCAAATTGGACCTTTACTTTAACAACACTTCAAGTCGTATCATAACAAAATTTAAACAAGGCACGTGACTAATCTCAATACTCATAAGGAAGGAGATTTTAATCTCTTTTTTGTAGGTTAATATCCAAACCTTTTTCCATATAGCGAAGTAACACTATATAAATTATGTAATTGTGTTATTACCTTACATAGTTTACATAGTCCTACTTAGGTTCTCTATCTGCACACATTGTAAAGTTCAAGATCCGTAATTCGAGAAATACTGTATAGTAACTAGCTCTATTGAATCTCTCACCACACTCTTTATTTTGAAACTTTATCAGACTCATTTTGTTCCCTAGTGAACTTTGTTTATATCCAAAGGTTATTTTATAACCTATGGATGCAATAAAAACGTTTATATAACAGTTCTGTTGCTCAAGATAACTGACCCTCAGACGGTATATACAGACGTGCTCCATGAAGCACGTTTATATAACAGTTCTGTTGCTCAAGATAACTGACCCTCAGACGGTATATACAGACGTGCTCCATGAAGCGCGTTTATATAACAGTTCTGCTGTTGCAGATAACTGACCCTCAGACGGTATATACAGACGTGCTCCCTGAAGTGCGTTTATATAACAGTTCTGCTGTTGCAGATAACTGACCCTCAGACGGTATATACAGACGTGCTCCATGAAGCACGTTTATACCGAAGAATGCTTTCTTGTTTATAAATAAGAGAACATTGGCTCTGAAATGAAATGCTGCTTTAAATGTTCTACAAAGCCAAAGGATTTTAGAAATACTTTGTTTTCAGTAGAGAGTGACTCAAGCGTGCTGACAAAACTGCCAAATAATATGAGTGGAGTGTTTTTTCGCCCCAAAGGCAGTACAAGCCTTGCAGTAAGGTATTCAGGCTTCTGTATACTGGTAATAAGGGTCGTTAACACAAGTCATCCAGTCGGAAAAAAAGCGAGGCTTACCAAGTTAAAATGTTGGTATTACCAAGGGAACAAGTGAAGCTTACCAAAGGAACGAGTGAAGCTTACCGAGGAAACAAGTAAAACTTGCCAAGAGAAAAAGTGAGGATTACCAAGGGAACAAGTGAAGCTTACCAAGTGAACACGTGAAGCTTACCAAAGGAACAAGTGAAGCTTACCAAGGGAACAAGTGAAACGTGCCTACGGAACAAGTGAGGATTACCAAGGGAACAAGTGAAACTTGCCAAGGGAACAAGTAAAACTTGCCAAGGGAAAAAGTGAGGATTACCAAGGGAACAAGTAAAGCTTACCAAGGAAACTAGTGAAACTTGCCAAGGGAACAAGTGAGTATTACCAAGGGAACAAGTAAAGCTTACCAAGGGAGCAAGTGAAACTTGCCAAGGGAACAAGTGTGGATTACCAAGGGAACAAGTGAAGCTTACCAAGGGAACAAGTGAGGAGAACCAAGGAAACAAGTGAGGAGAACCAAGGGAACAAGTGAAGCTTACCAAGGAAACTAGTGAAACTTGCCAAGGGAACAAGTGAGGATTACCAAGGGAACAAGTAAAGCTTACCAAGGGAGCAAGTGAAACTTCCCGAAGGAACAAGTGTGGATTACCAAGGGAACAAGTGAAGCTTACCAAAGGAACAAGTAAAACTTTCCAAGGGAACAAGTGAGGATTACCAAGAGATGTTTACCAACCAACCGAGCAATAATTATCAAGACATCAAATGTTGGAACAAGGAGAAAAAAGCTTATCTGTTTTAAAATAGTAAAAAAAAAACATTTTGTTCTGTCATTGAAAAAGCATTTATCAATACTAATGGGTTTTGCCGGAATAATGGAACATGTCTTCTTAACGTATATTCGAGATTTCACAAACCACTCCTGTTACAGCTTCTTGCTTTTATTTCTTGTTTTGCTGTTTTGAGTCTTGAAACTTTGAATTTTTTACTTTAGAAAATACACGCCTAGTAAATAGAAGTAACGTGCCTAGAAACTTCATGGTTCTACTGTGAGAAGAAATATTAAATTTAAACTCTAATTTATTGCTTTAATAAAAGTTCAGGCAAATTGCAATAAAGAGATATGTTTGTTGTTAAATTTAGTCCAAATTTTATGTGCTTAGTACTGAAGGTCAATGATATGATTATTCTTATACATTCATAAAAGGATTGTTTCAACAGGAAGATAGCTTTTTTCGAATCGAATTCTAAAGTGGGAAAAATTTTCGAATAACTGAAGTGATAGTTTCGAAGTTCTAGTAAGCAGAGTAAAAAGTTCTAGTAAAATGTCGCAGAGACAAAATATTTCGCAGAGAATCGCATGTAAAACGATTTTAGTTGATTCATATGTTTAATAATATAAAATACTTGTAAAATGATTCTGAGAAACCCTCAGTGCTGATAAACACTTTTGTATGAGTAATAAAATTATCTTAAGAGAACATATCTTCAATTTTTCTTCAAAATGAAGCAATATCTTAAATATTACTTGATAAAAATATTTCTTTAACATTTATGTAGTGTTATAATTATTTACAATGTTTAATAGTTATTATTATTTACAATTACATAAGTTAAAATTAATTAATATAATTATTACAACTATATGTTGATTATTTAAGAAAATCTTATTTTGTGTAAAATATTTCTTGATTTAGGTTTTTATAATAGCTTTGTTATTATATCATTATCTTTAAGAATAACATGCATTTTCATTTAAAATAACAAATAAATAAACATGCAAAACCAATATACAACCACTTATTTCGATAACTTTAAAATTTAAATAATGCTAACTCCATGTTAGGTATAATTAAGTTATTCTAATAATACATACGAAATATGAGAGATTGTATTTGAAAGTCATATAACCATAACCTATAAATAAATAGGAACACAGCTGTTGTATAAAAATAAATGGTTGAGAGAGTTGTAATCAGCTGATCTGGAAGGGTACTTGTCAAAATTCTACGAAAGATGTGAACTCATTCATTTTTTCAAATGAAATATTTTTATACGTACGAACACACACACAAACACACACACACACATTTATATATATATCACTGTCATTGTATATTCTTATGCAAGGACTTCACTTGGTATTTATGCTAAGTATATCTTGTTTAAGTACATACGGCGAAAGCGATAAGTAAATACAAGAAAATACTGTTGCAAAGTTAAATATGCACGTGACTTAACACGTTTTCTGGCTACAGAAAACCCCTTAAGCGCAACTTTATTATGGAATGAGTTATGTTTTAAAATCTAATAGTATTCAATACCTTCTTATCTAAGGCCATTGAATTAAATCCCAATTCATTATAAAACCGACCTCGAAATATTTGCACAATCCGTTTTGGTAACAGGAAACAGTTCTAAGACCGCCCCGCGTCTCAAACCCTTTTGAAAGACGTTGAACCAAGGACGGAAAATGTCACCCTCTAATCCATTTGCATGTCAACTGCAGAATTGTATTGGTTTTGCGCCCAAAGATTATTTACCATTTCAAAATCAAATATTAAAACCCTGTCTTCATTTGAAAGCACAAGTTTAAATGCCTTTTCATTCATCTGAATAACTAACCTCGAATATCATTGTCATTAATGATAGCCAAGCAATGTTGGTTTTTTTATTGAAGGATGTTTGTTATAAATTATAATTCAGGTTTAAAACACCACCTCTAAATTTCTTTCAGACTACATAAATTTGATTTCTACTTGATTAAAGCCAAAGTTTTTCACTTCAGGCTGTGATAGCTTTTTATTGTGAGATTTATTTCACTGTATTCGATGAATTTTGTAAAATAATTTTTACATTTTAAGTCGGCAAAGCCTAAATTTATGAACAAAACAAACCATTTTAAATTTACATCTCATGTTGAAAGTTTTACAACCCTCGTATTAAAATACTGTAGGAAATTTGCTACCTTAGAATTGTTGACCTACATTTATTTTATTGTAAAACTATGTTAAGAAATGTCCAGAGCTGTTAAAAAAAGCCTATTGACTAGTATAATCGTGTAACGTTTTAAACCTAGTGTGAAATATAGCCTACGTTGAAAAATATGGAACCTATACATGATTTCACATAACATTTTGTCAAAAATGTGCGTCGTGACCTACGAATGCTTCCTTTAGTTTTATTTATTTGAGAAGATGTTCCTACTCCGAAAATTGCTCGTTGAGAAAATTGTCAACCTCTAAAATGAAAAATATTGAAATGCATTTTAAAAACACTCTGAATGTTTCGTACGTTGAACAATGTGTAAAGCTAAAACTACCTCAGCATGAACTCAACACAGTCTGTAGAACGTCCTTTATGACAGTTTTATTTTATACGTGACAGATAATCCTCATGAATGATGTCAAGGGCGAAAAGAATGTCATTATAAACACCTAAAATAGAGGTAAATTTTATGACTTAGGAAAGCTTCTTAAAAGACTTTTCTTGTTCTAATTTGGAAAAAGTGTTTTAAATGTCAACGCATGACACGATTCAGCTTGAACATATCTTTTAAACTGTCTGTTGGCCATTGAAAAGTCCAAAGGAAGGTTTTGTCAATTAAAGTTGATATACATAATATCATTATTGATTAATGCCGTTCTAAATTTTTGTCATTATTTTTACAATGTTGTTTAAATTAAACCTGCTCTTTTATAGAAATATTTCATCAAACTTTCATTGCATAAACCCCTTGTTTTCATCTTTACTGCACTCTCCCATATGTTGCCATCTTTGCTCCTGTTGCACATGTCCTATGTTTTCATCTTTACTACAACTGAACTCACCTCTACGTTTCTATCTTTGCTCCTGCTGCACATGTATATATTTTTTTCATCTTTACTCCCACTGCACTCTTCCATATGTTGTCATCTTTGCTCCTGTTGCACTCGCCCTACGTTTCATCTTTACACCTATCCTCTCTCCTCTACGTTCTCATCATTACTCCAACTGTACTGTCATCTACGTAGTCAACTTTGCTCCTGTTGCACATTCCTATATTTTTTTCTTCTTTAAAATCTTTGCATCTGTTGCATATGCCCTATGTTCTCATATTTACTACAACTGTACTCACCCATATTTTGCTAGCATTTCTCCTGTTGCATATGCCCTATGTTCTCATATTTACTACAACTGCACTCACCCATATTTTGCTAGCTTTGCTCCTGATGCATATGCCCTATGTTCTCATATTTACTACAACTGCAATCACCCATATTTTGCTAGCTTTGCTCCTGTTGCATATGCCCTATGTTCTCATATTTACTACAACTGTACTCACCCATATTTTGCTAGCTATTCTCCTGTTGCATATGCCCTATGTTCTCATATTTACTACAACTGTACTCATCCATATTTTGCTAGCTTTGCTCCTGATGCATATGCCCTATGTTCTCATATTTACTACAACTGCACTCACCCATATTTTGCTAGCTTTGATCCTGATGCATATGCCCTATGTTCTCATATTTACTAGAACTGCACTCACCCATATTTTGCTAGTTTTGTTACCTGTTTCATATGCAGTATGTTCACATATTTACTACAAATGCACTCACCCATATTTTGCTAGCTTTGCTCCTGTTGCATATGCAGTATGTTCTCATATTTACTACAACTGTACTCACCCATATTTTGCTAGCTTTGCTCCTGATGCATATGCGCTATGTTCTCATATTTACTACAACTGCCCTCACCTATATTTTGCTAGCTTTTCTCCTGTTGCATATGCCCTATGTTCTCATATTTACTAAAACTGTACTCACCCATATTGTGCTAGCTTTGCTCCTGATGCATATGCCCTATGTTCTCATATTTAATACATCTGCACTCACCCATATTTTGCTACCTTTGCTCCTGATGCATATGCCCTATGTTCTCATATTTACTACAACTGCACTCACCCATATTTTGCTAGCTTTGCTCCTGTTGCATATGCCCTATGTTCTGATACTGTATTTACTACAACTGCACTCACCCATATTTTGCTAGCTTTTCTATTGTTGCATATGCCCTATGTTCTCATACTTACTACAACTGTACTCACCCATATTTTGCTAGCTTTGCTACTGTTGCATATGCCCTATGTTCTCATATTTACTACAACTGCACTCACCCAAATTTTGCTAGCTTTGCTCCTGATGCATGTGCCCTGTTCTCTTATTTACTACAACTGCACTCACCCATATTTTGCTAGCTTTGCTCATGTTGCAAATGCCCTATGTTCTCATATTTACTACAACTGCACTCACCCATATTTTGCTAGCTTTGCTCCTGATGCATATGCTCTATGTTCTCATATTTACTACAACTGCACTCACCCATATTTTGCTAGCTTTGATCCTGATGCATATGCCCTATGTTCTCATATTTACTAGAACTGCACTCACCCATATTTTGCTAGCTTTGCTCCTGTTGCATATGCAGTATGTTCTCATATTTACTACAACTGTACTCACCCATATTTTGCTAGCTTTGCTCCTGATGCATATGCCCTATGTTCTCATATTTACTACAACTGCCCTCACCTATATTTTGCTAGCTTTGCTCCTGTTGCATATGCCCTATGTTCTCATATTTACTAAAACTGTACTCACCCATATTGTGCTATCTTTGCTCCTGATGCATATGCCCTATGTTCTCATATTTACTACAACTGTACTCACCCATATTTTGCTAGCTTTGCTCCTGATGCATATGCCGTATGTTCTCATATTTACTACAACTGCACTCACCCATATTTTGCTAGCTTTGCTCCTGATGCATATGCCCTATGTTCTCATATTTACTACAACTGCACTCACCCATATTTTGCTAGCTTTGCTCCTGTTGCATATGCCCTATGTTCTCATACTGTATTTACTACAACTGCACTCACCCATATTTTGCTAGCTTTTCTGTTGTTGCATATGCCCTATGTTCTCATACTTACTACAACTGTACTCACCCATATTTTGCTAGCTTTGCTCCTGATGCATATGCCCTATGTTCTCATATTTACTACAAATGCACTCACCCATATTTTGCTAGCTTTGCTCCTGTTGCATATGCAGTATGTTCTTATATTTACTACAACTCTACTCACCCATATTTTGCTAGCTTTGCTCCTGATGCATATGCCCTATGTTCTCATATTTACTACAACTGCACTCACCCATATTTTGCTAGCTTTGCTCCTGCTTCATATGCCCTATGTTCTCATATTTACTACAACTGCACTCACCCATATTTTGCTAGCTTTGCTCCTGATGCATATGCCCTATGTTCTCATATTTACTAGAACTGCACTCACCCATATTTTGCTAGCTTTGCTCCTGATGCATATGCCCAATGTTCTCGTTATTACTACAACTGCATTCACCCATATTTTGCTAGCTTTGCTCCTGATACATATGCCCTATGTTCTCATATTTACTCCGAATACAAGTTGCTCTACGCTGATATCTTTGTTTTTGTTGCACATATCCGTTGTTTTCATCTTTACTACAACTATACTCTCCCTTATGTTACCATTTTTGTTCCGCTTGCATATGGCCAATGTTCTCATCTTTAATACACCTGCAATCTCCCACATGTTACCATCTTTGCTCCTGTTTCACATGGCCTTTGTGATCATCTTTACTACAACTGTACTCTCACTCATATTGCCATCTTTGCTCCTGTTGCATATGCCTTATGTTCTTATCTTTACTAGATCTGTAATCTCCCACATGTTACCATCTTTGCTCCTGTTTCACATGGCCTTTGTGATGATCTTTACTTTAACTGTACTCTCCCACATGTTACCATCTTTGCTCCTGTTTCACATGGCCTTTGTGATCATCTTTACTACAACTGTACTCTCACACATGTTGCCATCTTTGCTCCTGTTGCATATGCCTTATGTTCTTATATTTACTACATCTGTAATCTCCTATATGTTGCCATCTTTGCTGCTGTTGCACATTCCCTATGTTCTCATCCTAACTAAATATCCACTCTTCTATATGATACCATCTTTGGTCCGGTTACATATGCCCAATGTCCTCATCTTCACTACATATGCACTCTCTCATTCGTTGCCATCTTTGTTCCTTTTGCATATGCCCTATGTTTTCATTTTTACTACAACTGCACTATCCCATATTCTGACATCTTTGCTAATATTGCATATACCCTATGTGCTCATCTTTACTACAACTGCACTATCCCATATGTTGACATCTTTGCTCCTGTTGTACATGCCTTATGTGCTCATCTTTACTGTAACTGCACTACCCCTTATGTTGACGTCTTTGCTCCTGTTGCACATGCCCTATGTGTTCATCTTTACTACAACTGCACTATCCCATATGCTGGCATCTATGCTACTGTTAAATATACCCTATGTGTTCATTTTTACTACAACTGTCCTCCCCCCTTACTTACAGTCTTTGCTCCTGTTGCACATGCCCTGTGTGCTCATTTTTTACTACAACTGCACTATCCATATGCTGGCATCTATGCTACTGTTGCATATACCCTATGTGCTCATTTATACTACAACTGTACTCTCCCATATGTTACAGTCTTTGCTCCTGTTGCACATGCCCTGTGTGCTCATTTTTTACTACAACTGCACTATCCCATAAGCTGGCATATATGCTACTGTTGCATATATCCTATGTGCTCATTTTTACTACAACTGTACTCTCCCATATGTTACAGTCTTTGGTACGGTGCATATGCTCTTTGTTCTCATCTTTATTACGTCTGCACTCTCCCATATGTTGCCATCTTTGCTCCTGTTGCACATGCCCTATGTGCTCATCTTTACTACAACTGCACTATCCCATATGCTGGCATCTATGCTACTGTTGCATATACCCTATGTGCTCATTTTTACTACAACTGTACTCTCCCATATGTTACAGTCTTTGGTCCGGTTGCATATGCTCTTTGTTCTCATCTTTATTACGTCTGCACTCTCCCATATGTTGCCATCTTTGCTCCTGTTGCACATGCCCTATGTGCTCATCTTTACTACAACTGCACTCTCCCATATGCTGGCATCTATGCTTCTGTTGCATATACCCTATGTGCTCATCTTTTTACTACAACTGCACTCTCCCATATGTTGCCATAT
The DNA here is from genome assembly GCA_036971475.1 of Prosapia bicincta. NCBI lineage: Eukaryota > Metazoa > Arthropoda > Insecta > Hemiptera > Cercopidae > Prosapia > Prosapia bicincta. Next base: position 136,195,227 of record JBAIZL010000001.1, on the reverse strand, counting down.
TTTCTCCTGTTTCACATACCCTAGGTTCTCATCTTTACTACAACTGCACTCTCCCAGATGTTACCATATTAGCTCCTGTTGCACATTATCTATGTTCTCAAACTACTACAACTCCACAATACTCTAAGTCATCGTTTTTGTTCCAGTTTGATTTGCCCTATGTTTTCATATTTATTCCAACTGCACACTTCTTTACATCGTCATCTATGCTCCAGGAGCATATACCTATATGTTTTAATTTTTAATCCAGCTACATATATCAATATTTGCTCCATTTGCACATGATCTATGTTCTAATACTACTTCAGCAGCACAATACTCTACGTTATCGTCTTTGTTCCAGTGACTTTTGTCTATATGTTCCCAGCTGCATATTTCTTAATATTTTCATCTTAGCTCTACGTGCATATAGTCTATGTTCTCATACTGCTCCAAGTGCACATTCCTCTACGTTACTATCTTTGCTGCAGTTGTATAATGTTTCCTTGACTCCAACCTCATGTTCCTCTAATTATTGATCTTTGCTTCAGATGGATATTCCTCTATTGTTACATTTTTACTCCAATCGCTATAACTGACTGTAAAGGAAAGGTGGAAGACTTTTTTTGCTAGAGGCTCACTCCCTTACAACTTGCCAAGAGCAAGAGCTGTAGCAGAGTTTCGCTTGTACACTGGACATGACTATCTACAGGCTCACCTGCATCGCATGCGTCTGAACACCGGGGTTTCTGTCAAGGTTTGCATGCAGATCGACCAACCAAGTCTAGCCAGTACTGGGAGTCTGGCTACCAAGTCTAGCCAAATGGCTTTTTTCAAGAACAGGCTTTGGCTAAATCAAACCAAACCACTTTCACACTTTTACTCTGCACATTTCTCTACTTTGCTATTTGATTTAAATGCATCAGAATGTGCGTGTAAACATAAATTAATATACACCAACAATATAGAAATAAACAGTATTGCATGCAAAACTTTGGTAATATTTTTAAAACGTTTAAGGAATATTTTTTCATTAAATGTCTTTAATACCCTCAGCTTCTATATAAAATTCCAAAACCTTTTTATTTCACAAAATTAAAACAACACAATGAAAAATCTAGTTCTGCAACAACAAACGACACCTTTCTCCAATTTAAACACACTAAACGCTTTTTTCTCTAATATAATGCACGCATCTCTTGTTAAGATTTGTTATTAATACATCGAATCAGTTTAAACAATATAAATCTTAGCTCTCTATATAACATTTGTTTGAACATGATTGCTTATTAACACTATGGCTGATAATGAATCTCGTATAAAAGAAATGACAAAATAATTAAGTAAGCGATGACGTGCAGAAAAAAAATATCTGTCAGATAACAATGCATTGTATAAGAGTGTAGCGGCTTCAGAATGTTTACTATGTCTCTAAAACCAACTATAGTACGTTAAACAAATATTATGCCTTTAGCTGTAGTAATAATTGTTTGGCAAATGTTTGTGTTTACAGCATGTAAATCGAAGGTGAGCATATGTGTTAAGCAATTCTTCTTCCCATTATGAGGTGAAACAAATAATTTCGTTTTATGGTGTGATATTTCTTCTCCTATGCAACTATAAGTTGAGGGATATAATATTGATTTTCATAAAATTCGTTTAACAAAAACTTATTATTATAAATAAATAATTGAATGCAGAGCATCGGATGATTGGGACCTAAATTAAAATATTTTCATCTACACAATTTCATTATTTGATTTAATTAGCTTCCCATTTCTCCTTCAGTTATTATATCCTGTGTACACTTCCTATGCTTGCATCACCAGGATAGGTTTAAGAGTTTCGTTGTTGACAAACCATCATTACGAATCCTCACCGCTAAACTTCTCACAAATCCCTAACCATTTAATATGTTCTCCCTTTTACAAACATTTCTTCATACGTTATCGACATGCTTTTATATATTACTATAAACAAAGGGGTATAAACTCTATAATCAGGTAACCTATTAGTGCGTAACGCATCCTTAATTTACCTCAGGCGCTGATTAAATTTAATAATCATAATGTCAAACCCATTACTAACTTTACACGAGCAACAATGCGCGATCAACATATGTTTCTCTTTACACCACGGCAACTTGTTTACCCTTTACTAAGTTCTTAGTGGCCTGGATTAAATTTCACATCCGTATCACCTAAGCCTTCATATGTTGAAAAGCAATCATTGAAATTTCCATACTGTCTACTGAGTATTGTTTTACTGTTGACAGTTATATGAAATACAACTACCTATAAATAAATATGACTATTCTTGTTGATAAAATAATTTTACCCTCATAAATACAATATATATATATATATATATATATATATATATATATATATATATATATATATATATATATATATATGAATTGCATAAAAAGTGTTTCTTGTTAAATACCGATTTATATGAATAACATTTTATGAACAATAAACTATTCTTATAAACAATAAGCCGTTATTTTTCTAAATAATGGGTAAAGGTATTTAATATTTTGACATTAAACACACTTAGACACACACACACACACACACACACACACACACACACAAGCGCGCGCGAACGCATGCACGCACGCATCCACGCGCGCCCGCGCGCACACACACACACACAAGCGCGCGCGCACACACACACACACACACAAGCGCGCGCGCACACACACACACACACACACAAGCGCGCGCGCACACACACACACACACACACACACACACACACACACACACACAAGCGCGCGCACACACACACACACACACACACACACACATACCCCCCTACACACATACGCACAAACACACACACACACACACGAACATAATGTCATATAGCTATATTAGAACGTATATTAGAACTGCTAATTAATTCTAATTTATTATATTTCACCTTCATTTTGATTTTAATATCTCTATTAATTATTTTACTTATCTCCATCAATTTCTAAATTTCATCATTTAGTTTTTCTGTTTTCCATCCATAATTCTTCTTCACGAGGTGAGTTATTTTACACTTTACATTTGTCATAACTCTATTCTAAATGTCTGAATATCTTCCTCTTGCATATGTTGCTGTTCGTCCATCACTATGTTTCATTCTATTTCTATGTTGCTTGTTTTACTAAGGTGTCGACCGTATCATATTGACGTACCAGATAATTAAGTTTTGTATGTCTTCTTCATTGTTTTTTATGTTTTTTTTAAAAAAACATTGTAGTTGTAATATTGGTTTGTAGGTCTTTCGATATTCTTCCTTCAGTTTCCTTAGCATAAAACTTCTGATGTCTATTGCTTGGAACGGCTTTACCAGTTGCTGATGACATCTTCTAGATAGATTTAAATACGAAACCTTAAAGCTAACCTTCAAATGTTTTAAATAGGGTATTGAACTCTCACCAACTCTTACGATGGTTTCACTATCCTTATGAAGGTTTTCTATCTTTTTATAACCCAGGTACAAGTATCCAGGTTCCTATTATCAGGTATAGATTCTTCCGTAGTACGGAAGGGATAGGCTTTAATTAGATATAGAAAGGTCGGTGCGTAATCAGACCGGATGATCTGGTTTTTGTAAAGTTCTTTTATTTTATGGAGGTAAAATGGAGGTAAATATCTATATGCTAGTATTTCCAGCAGAGCAACCTTCCTAAATATCAGAACCCTTGAGTCTCGTTTCCATTCTTTACGAGCTTCATCGTAGTTTATTATTTTAATCAATAGAGTTTTACTTATTCAATTTTAGTGATCTGTGGTCCTGCACAGCAGATGTTGCGTTCTACCTCATCCTTTACACCATTTACTTTTATCGTATTTGTCTTCTTTCATAAAGATATTTTCCGTTGGTATTTGTTAGTTTCATTCTAATCTTTTGTTTTTTCTATTTGGTTTCGATTTCTAAGCTCTCAGTGGTGTTCGTGCCTCATTCATTCTCCGCATATGCCCATAGCAAAGTAGTTTCCGACTTTAAATGTTTTCATTTACTGTTTCTTTTAACATTCAGTTGTTTTTTATTTATACGTTAATTATATTTTCACTTCGTACTTTGCCTCTTAACGTTAGTTAACATTTTTTTCAAAGCATTTTTCATGTTTTTTTTCCACTTATTCACTATCAATTTCTTTGAAGCAAACTTAAACTATTGTTTTAAAGATTTGATGTCTAATATGGTTATGAAACTTGTGAAACAAGCAACCAGGGAAAAATAGCGTTTTAACAATTCGAAAACATTTATCCGCCCCATTCTTTTCTAATTCAGAAGAAATTTCTTTCGGTCGTTTATGATTTTTTAGGTATATTATCTTTTTTTGAATCAAAATAATTGCTTGCTCTTCTTGTTCTGGTGTTGATTTTTTTCGTAACTTTTAATCATCCGTTTTATAATAGTCTTCCCAGTGTTTTCGTTTGGGATATCATTAGTTTTCTATTCTCTTTGCTTAAACACTTTTATAATATTCCAAAACTCAGAATCAATTAATCATTTTTTCCTATATACTGTTTTTTTCCAATGTATGTCTATGCATTTATTCTTTTTATTTTTTTAAATATTTGTTTAAGGAATTACTTATTCTTATGTCTATACTGTACTGTTGATAATGCTCAATATTTTGTGCTTACCCCCTACTCATATATATATATATATATATATATATATATATATATATATATATATATATATATATATATATATCTGAATTTTTCCTGTTCAACAGTTTTTGTTATTATATTCGTAATTTTAATTTTCTTTCTCTATTTCTTTCTGATATTTTAAAGTTTCCATTTTTGTTGTAGGAATACCTACATACAAATTTCAAGTCAAATTCTTCTAGATAAATCAACTCGTCATTTGTAGACATCTCTTACATTTGGTCTTGTAAAAGTTATATAAGTCAAGTTTATATTTTGTTAATTAATTACAACGTTTTCCTGGAGTTTACAATTTCATGTATAAAGAGGAAAATCCAAATTTGATACGAAAGAGTGCTCTGATCTTCATCATGGCCCTCTCGTATACCTCCGGCTATCCCCAGTGTTCAAGATACTTGCCATTCCCTTCCCTCTATTATGCTGCTTGCATCTTCGGTTATGAAGAGCTCTCGAGATTCTTGTAATTTCCTTATATGTCTTTATATTTCTTACTAGAGCCAATTCTCGAGATGCTAACCTTTTTCTTCTGCCTGACTAAATATCCGGTTATTAATCAATACACAAAAACCTCTTAACCACAAACTTTCTTTATTTTACCCTTATGTAAATTTCAGTTACCAAGTAACCATCCTCAGAAGGATAACATACAAAGACCATTTTGTATTTTATCCCTCTGAGGATGGTTACTTGGTAACTGAAATGTACATAAGGGTAAAATATAGAAAGTTTGTGGTTAAGAGGTTTTTGTGTATTTATTATTAAATTCAACAACAGTATATTCCTAATAAATAGTATATCCGGTTCTGACAAGCTCTTTTCTTTCTTTCTTTATATTCTACTGTTTATCTCTGACTATTTTCACATTTTTGCCATTTCCTTTTATCAATTTATCTATCCTTCTATCTCCAACTATGGACAGTTCTTGAGATGGTTTGTCTTTTGCCTATATCTGTTCTGCTCTTTATATGTCTGCAATGATCTTATTCTGAAATGATTTTCCTTTCTTTCTGTATATTATACCGTTTATCTCTAAATTCCACTTTTTTGCCGTTTAATTTTATCATTTTGTCTATCCTTCTATTTCCAAGTATCGATAGTTTTTGAGATCATTTGTCTTTCCGTCTGTCTGTTCTGCTCTTTATATGTCTGCAATGATCATTTTCTGAAACGCTTGTCCTTTCTTTCTATCTCTTTTGCTGATTATATCCCAGGCTATGATCAATAATAATGGTTATCCTTTTCTTCTCTCTGTTTGAATCCACGGTTATGGTCATTTCTCGAGATGATTGCTCTTTCCTTCACTATGTCTTGCTGTTTATATCTCCTTGTACGTGCAGTTCTTGAGAGGATTCCCCTTTCTTCTTTCTGTTCTACTGTTATCGCCAGTTTTCGTAGTCCATATCTTTTTCCGCTGCCTCTTTCGTAAGCCCGGCAACTGCCAGTTCTCAAGATGCATATACTCTCCTTCTACCTGTTTATATCCCCGGCTATTCTCATTTCTCAAGAGACCTGTTCTCTCCTTCAATACATTTAGCTGGTCATATTCCCTACTGTGGTTAGCTCTTCAGATAATTCTATTTCCTTCTATTTATGTTTAACTCTTTCCTTCTGTTTGTTCTACTGTTTACATCCCCGGCAATGACCAGATCCTGAGATACTTGATCTTTCCTTCTACATGTTTTGGTATTTATATTTCCAGCTTTCACCAACTCTTAAAATGGTTACGTCTTTTCCTCTGCCTTTTTCTATACACAGACATGGTCATTTCTCGAAATTCACGCTCTTTCCTTCAGTATGTCCTGCTGTTTATATCACCTAGTACGGTCAGTTATGGAAATGTTTGACCCCTCTCTATCTGTTTATATCCCCGACCATCGCTTGTTTTCGAGGTGATCTCTTTCTTCCGACTGTTTATACTCACAGCTATGGTTATTTCTTGGAATGCTTGTCCTTTTCTTCCGTATGCCCTACTGTTTAAATCTTCATCTAAAGTCCTGAAGGGTCTTGCTCTTTCCTTCTATCTGTTCTACTCTTATTATCCACGGCTATCGACAGTTTTAATATGTTTAACTTTTTTTCTTCTGGTTTATATCCCCGGCTACAGCCAGTTCTATATATACCTATAACTCTTCCTGTTTCTATCCACGGCCTGTTTCTCCAACTATGATGAGTTTTTTAGATGAACCATTTCTTTCAACTTGTTCACTCTAATAGTTATTTTAAAACTCATTTTGCAGCATACCAAAGTATCCATGATTTTATTGTTGCTATCCTTACCTAGCTTTTTATATCTTTTTCCCGTTTTGTTCTGCAAGTTATATAAAACTAATTATTCAATTTTTTAATACCTTGAATATAGCAGCGTAACAGGCTCCGTAATATTAAGGTGTTAACCACCGCCTGACATTATTTATTTCTGCTGTACTTACAATATCAGTTGAATACATAGGTTAAACACACACAAATATCCCAGTTCTATTGCATCAAAAAAAATATGGGTGTAAACATAATTATGGCAACCCCTTGAAGCCTTAATTCATCGCATATGCTCATAATAATTCCGCTAAAGTATCCTAATGTAACAAATAAACGTAAATAAACTCAGAACTAGAACTATATAGAGATAAATTACAACTTTTACTAACAGAACAAATTTTCTCTTCCAGGATCCACACGAGTATTTTTTTCCAATCACTCCAAACTTTGACAAAGTAGTAAAAACGAAGTATTATATTGACAAAACTATGTTTATAAAGGAATTTAAGGAGACTGAAAAGGTGCCGATTTTTATAGCAGCGCCAAAAGGTTTTGGAAAAAGTGTAACAGTACAGATGTTGAAGCGCTTTTTTGAAATTCAACTGCATAGTGACGGAACAAAAATAACTGATAACACAAAAGCTCCAAATTTCGAACTTTTCAACAACACCAACATTTACAAACTGTGTTCGAACTTTTTCAATGACTACTTTGGCCTGTACCCAGTAATTCACGTGGATTACGAGCCACTAGTCCACGTAAGTGACTATAAAAGCATGTTAAACTTTATGACAAGGATATTCCGGCAGGTATATACAGAGCACAGTTATTTAGCGACGGTGGACGGGCTGTGGGACAAAGACCAGGACAGGGCTTTGTTCAACCGGTTCATTGCAAACTCAGGCACGCTAGAGCTACGCCATTTTAAGCAAGCATTACCATTCCTCTGCAAGGTTTTATTTATGCATTACAAAAAAAAACCGATAATCCTAATAGACAACTACGCTGCGTATATCGATCCCATGATCTTTGCGAGTCAGACGGATCATTCTGCGGTGGTCAAACTTTTCAACGACGCGCACAAACAGTTGTTTCAAGACGCCAAACACCTAGTGGAGAACGCTTTCTTCACGGGCTACTTCCACACTATCAAACGTCAGAGTACAAAGCGTTTAAAACTGTATTATGTGTTGCAGGAGAAACGCTATTCTAAATACTTTGGTCTTATGGAGCACGAGATTGCTGACTTGCTCAGACGGTTCACCAATAAACCCAAGCTAATCGACAAGCTACGCGAGCAAATAGAGCAGTATTATAAAGGCTTCGCCGTACTAGAACCAAAAGCTAAGTGGAAGGCGTTTGCCACCCAGCCGAGCGTACAGGAAACCACATATATATACAACATACATTCCATAGTGAGGTATCTGCAAAACAGAAAAGGAAAAGAACCAAGAGCCTTGAAGAACTATTTCCCTAGGCATAGGTATTACGATGAGTTTGTTCGCATATGTTTCGATAAAAACACGAAACTAAGTATAATATTGCTATTAAACAACCGACAATTAAAATTTTTACCTCTTAAAGTGTTCACAGAAAGTGAAATCCAAGTATTACGAGAACTAATTACCACAAAGCATAAATTATTAGTAGTGAATTTCACGAACCATGTTTTCCACTACTTGATTCACATTGGATACGTGACGTACGCTGATCATACATTACCGGAAGACGGCCGCTTCCTCATAAAAATTCCGAACTACGAAATGCGCCACGTCATGGAAAACTTGTTGCTAGACAGCGCAGAGAAACAGTTCTCTTTCACTCACATTACAATCAGCGAGTTTGTATACATTGTGGATGAAGTGTACGATGAAAGCTGTACTCAGTTACAGTTCCACCACATTTACAGCTTGATCAGCGAGATCCTGATGAATTCAACGTACGACGTAGCGTCGCAGGATGTCTTCCAGATGACAATTTACTCCATGTTCGGATACAAGATGCGCGATAAAATGAAACTGGCGGAGGAGTCAGGCCACTTTGTCGCCCAGATATACAACCAGCGCTGGGTCTTGTTCATGTTTTACTTGAATGACATCATCGATAAAGAAACTATTGACGTGGAAGAGATGCGCACATGTGCGAAACTAGGCGCCGAACACTTGCTAGCTGGCAAACACGTCGATAAATCGAAGCAACAATTGGTATATTTCGGTATTTGTTTGGGTTTTGAACGCGACAAGGATGGGACGCTAACGGGCAAGAGATTCTCTATGGCCTACACCAAAAATCTCCGCCCTGAAGACAATGTAAATGACCCTATAGTGCTCGCCGATTTTGATGCATTTGAATATTGGGATCAGAGTAGCTCATGATGCCGAAATTCTGAACATATTCATTTTTTCAACTTCAAATACATAAATTTTAAAATTAATATGTAACTAATATACATTTCAACAACACCATCAGAAGTATGAGTAACAATCAGTGATATATATATATATATATATATATATATATATATATATATATATATATATATATATACATATATATATGTATATATATATATATATATATATATGTATATATATATATATATATATATATATATATGTGTGTGTGTGTGTGTGTGTGTGTGTGTGTGTGTGTGTGTGTGTGTGTGTGTGTGTGTGTGTTTATTTCTGTAAATTTATTTTTTATTTACTCAATGAAAAACAAATGAAAACACAATGAAAAAAATAATCAGAAGCCTTAGAATTTATTTTAGGTATGTTTATTTTATTACGATTCCAAGATATTGCTAAGATTTGTTTTTTGTAAATTATATATTTCTAAAGTTATCCAGCCTAAACACCATGCCAAAAAATTTGCATCTAAGCTTACATTAACTCAAAGAATCTTCTATAATTTTATTTTAAAATTCTATTTGAAACTAAGTGATATTTTTGTTTTCTTAATGTACAAATAATACACTGCACTCTTGTACTTTCAAACACTTATAGAAATATTTCAAAAACCTTCCCGTCTTTACCAAGGTAAACACACAGTCAGTTAAACAAAGTATTCGCTGTAGAAACAAAGTAATTTGAGCCTTGTAGTGTATTTGAATAGTTACAGATAATGTATCTCGGGTATTGGAAAAGAGAATATAAATAATTAGGCGATGTGACGTAACTGAAATGACAGTAATTATATTTCATAGATAACAGTCTTGTAGGAGCGTGCAGTAGGCTTAGAATGTTTGCTGTTGTAACATCTAACAGTAGGAAACACTAGAGAATTATTATGCCTCTAACGTTAGCACTGGTAATGTGGCATGGTTTTGTGTTTCCAGCATGTGAAGCGAAGGTAAGCATTTGTGCAAAATTTGAATTTTGTCTTGCACATAGCTTTATGAAATAGTACTCATATACTAAGTCCCCGACGAGCAGTAAAGTATAGAACTGGTCCTAAAAATAAAGAAAGTATTAGTATCTGCCTGCGATATATTATATACTTACATTTTCGATATTTAGTATTCAATCCTCACTAAAGTAGATTAGTGCTGAATCAAACTATAGTTTTTGTATTTTATTTCACAATTTCATAGGAGATACAATCCTTATCACAACATCCCAACACTCAAGGGCGAATTTCTTCTGAAAATTAATTTATTGTTTTATTAAGCTATTTATTTCCTCACAGTTTGTGAAAGACACTTTGTGAAATTATATCCCCAGGAGGTGTGTTAAAACCATGCTCTTATTTTCTTTGATGGTGTGGATTAGAATAAGTTCCTATCAACTTACTAATGCCGATTAAACCATGTTCTTATATCCCCAGAAGGTGTGTTAAAACCATGCTCTTATCTTCTCTGGTGGTGTGGGTTAAAATGGGTTCCTATCAACTTTCTAATTCCGGTTAAACCATGTTCTTATACTCTCACGAGGTGTGTTGATACCGTGCTCTTATCTTCTCTGGTGGTGTGGGTAGACAGTGTTCTTATCTTCTTTCTAGGTGCGGTTAAACTATGATTTTATATTCCCAAGAAGTGTGTTGAAAATGAAGTTCTTATGTTTTCTGGAAATGTGGGTGGAACTTCTTCTTATCTTCTTTCTAGGTGCGGTTAAACTATGATTTTATATTCCCAAGAAGTGTGTTGAAAATGAAGTTCTTATGTTTTCTGGAAATGTGGGTGGAACTTCTTCTTATCTTCTGTCTAGGTGCGGTTAAACTATGATTTTATATTCCCAAGAATGGTTTTGAAAATTAGTCCTTATCTTTTCTGGCAGTGCGGGATGAACATGTTCTTTTCTTCTCACTAAGAGCAGTAAAACCTTGTTCTTATATTAAAAAGTCATGTGGTGAAACTTTGTTCTTATTTTCTCTGGCGGTGAGGTTAGACCGTGTTCCTCTCGTATCTGGCAGTGCGGGTTGAACATGATCTTTTCTTTTCACTAAGAACAGTAAAACCTTGTTCTTATATTCAAAAGACATGTGGTGAAACTTTGTTCTTATTTTTTCTGGTGGTGAGGTTAGACCGTGTTCCTCTCGTATCTAGCAGTGTACTTGGTCCGTGTTCTTATCTTCTCAATAAGTAAGTTTCAACCTGCAAACGTATCCACGAGAAGACTTCAGCTACGATGAAGATACTTGGTATTGAGAGAAAAATTGTATCTATCATCAGAATACGTACCCTTTAACAGTCTACTTAACTTTTCGGAAATAGCTGTCGAACCGATTATTGTTTATCCAAGCCTTAGCATTGTTATAATAAGAGTGAATACGTTTAATACAGTGTCTTTTGATTATTGCTTATCCAAGAATTACCATTGTTCCAATAAGAGTGAATTCGTTTTATACAGTGTATTTTAGTTATTGTTTATCCAAGCCTTAGCATTGTTACAATAAGAATGAATAAGTTTTATACTGTGTCTTTTAGTTATTGTTTATCCAAGCCTTAACATTGTTACTATAAGAGTGAACACGTTTTATACTGTGTCTTTTAGTTATAGTTTATCCAAGTCTTACCATTGTTACAATAAGAGTGAATACGTTTTATACAGTGTCTTTTAGTTATTGTTTATCCAAGCTAGCGCATTGTTACAATAAGAGTGAATACGTTTCATACTGTGTCTTTTAGTTATTGTTTATCTAAGCCGTAGCATTGCTACAATAGGAGTGAATACGTTTTATACTGTGTCTTTTAGTTTTTGTTTATCCAAGCCTTAGCAATGTTACAATAAGAGTAAATACGTTTTATACAAGGTCTTTCAATTATTGTTTATCCAAGCCTTAGCATTACTACAACAAGAGTGAATACGTTTTATATTGCGTCTTTTAATTATGGTTTAACAAAGCCTGCGCATTGTTACAATACAAGTGCATAAGTTTATATGTTGTCTTTTAATTATATCATATCCAAGTCTGCGCGTTGATACAATAGGAGTGAATAGGTTTATATTGCGTCTTTTAATTATTGTTTGTTTAAAACTTAGCATTGCTACAATAAGGGTGAATTCGTTTTATACTGAGACTTTTAATTATTGTTTATTCAAGCCTTAGCATTGCTACAACAAGGGTGAATACGTTTTATATTGCGTCATTTAATTATGTTTTATCAAAGCCAGCGCATTGTTACAATAAGTGTGAATAGGTTTATATTACGTCTTTTGTTTCTTGTTTATCCAAGCATTAGCATTGTTACAATACAAGTGAATCCATTTATATGGCGCCTTTTAATTATATCATATCCAAACCTGCGCGTTGATACAATAGGAGTGAATAGGTTTATATTGCGTCTTTTAATTCTTGTTTGTTTAAAACTTAGCATTGCTACAATAAGGGTGAATTCGTTTTATACAGAGACTTTTAATTATGTTTTATCAAAGCCAGCGCATTGTTACAATACAAGTGCATACGTTTATATGCCGTCTTTTAATTACATCATATCCAAGCCTGCTCGTTGATACAATAGGAGTGAATAGGTTTATATTGCGTCTTTTAATTCTTGTTTGTTTAAAACTTAGCATTGCTACAATAAGGGTGAATTCGTTTTATACTGAGACTTTTAATTATTGTTTATTCAAGCCTTAGCATTGCTACAACAAGGGTGAATACGTTTTATATTGCGTCATTTAATTATGTTTTATCAAAGCCAGCGCATTGTTACAATAAGTGTGAATAGGTTTATATTACGTCTTTTGTTTTTTGTTTATCCAAGCCTTAGCATTGTTACAATACAAGTGAATACATTTATATGGCGTCTTTTAATTATATCATATCCAAGCCAGCGCGTTGATACAATAGGAGTGAATAGGTTTATATTGCGTCTTTTAATTATGTTTTATCAAAGCCAGCGCATTGTTTCAATAAGTGTGAATAGGTTTATATTACGTCTTTTGTTTTTTGTTTATCCAAGCCTTAGCATTGTTACAATACAAGTGCATACGTTTATATGCCGTCTTTTAATTATATCATATCCAAGCCTGCGCATTTATACAATAGGAGCGAATAGGTTTATACTGCATCTTTTAATTATTGTTTGTTTAAAACTTAGCATTGCTACAATAAGGGTGAATTCGTTTTATACAGAGACTTTTAATTATGTTTTATCAAAGCCAGCGCATTGTTACAATACAAGTGCATACGTTTATATGCCGTCTTTTAATTACATCATATCCAAGCCTGCACGTTGATACAATAGGAGAGAATAGGTTTATTTGTGTCTTTTAATTATTGTTTGTTTAAAACTTAGCATTGCTACAATAAGGGTGAATTCGTTTTATACTGAGACTTTTAATTATTGTTTATTCAAGCCTTAGCATTGCTACAATAAGAGTGAAAACGTTTTATATTGCGTCTTTTAATTATGTTTTATCAAAGCCAGCGCATTGTTACAATAAGTGTGAATAGGTTTATAATACGTATTTTGTTTTTTGTTTATCTAAGCCTTAGCATTGTTACAATACACGTTAATACATTTATATGGCGTCTTTTAATTATAGTATTTCCAAGCCTGCGCGTTGATACAATAGCAGTGAATAGGTTTATATTGCATATTTTAATTATGTTTTATCAAAGCCAGCGCATTGTTTGAATTTTTTTTTTTTTTTTTTCTTTTTTTTTTTTTTCCAGGCGAAAAACCTATTGAGGTTATCAGCGCCTAACTAAAATTTTATTTTAAATTATTATTTCAAAATAGAACTAACCAACTTAACAAAATAAATAAATGTTTAATACTAAATGTAACTAAAAAGAAAGAAACTAAACTTATATATAATTTAAATATTATTAAATAGATTCAGGTGGCGTAAGAAAGCGATGACACGGTCGATAGCCGTGACATCGTCCCTTAAAACCACCTTTAAACTACCTCGAAGACCGTAACGTATATACAAATTTTCCAACTTATCACAATCAAGCAGGATATGCTTGATTGTAATATTATTTCTACAAAACGGACATAGTGGTGGATCCTCATGTCGCATCAACCATGCATGCGTTAACAAAGAGTGGCCGATGCGAAGTCGAGTAACCACCACTTCCTCCCTACGATTCGAACGAACAGATGTCCTCCATGGTCGGACGGTATTTTTGATGTCCCTCAGCATTGTTTGAATAAGTGTGAATAGGTTTATATTACGTCTTTTGTTTTTTGTTTATCCAAGCCTTAGCATTGTTACAATACACGTGAATACATTTATATGGCGTCTTTTAATTATAGTATATCCAAGCAAGCGCGTTGATACAATAGGAGTGAATAGGTTTATATTGCGTCTTTTAATCATGTTTTATCAAAGCCAGGGCATTGTAGCAATAAGTGTGAATAGGTTTATATTACATCTTTTGTTTTTTGTTTATCCAAGCCTTAGCATTGTTACAATACACGTGAATACATTTATATGGCGTCTATTAATTATAGTATATCCAAGCCAGCTCATTGTTACAATTCACGTGAATACATTTATATGGCGTCTTTTAATAATAGCATATCCAAGCCTGTGCGTTGATACAATAGGAGTGAATAGGTTTATATTGCGTCTTTTAATTCTTGTTTGTTTAAAACTTAGCATTGCTACAATAAGGGTGAATTCGTTTTATACTGAGACTTTTAATTATTGTTTATTCAAGACTTAGCATTGCTACAACAAGAGTGAATACGTTTTATATTGCGTCTTTTAATTATGGTTTATCAAAGCAAGCGCATTGTTACAATAAGTGTGAATAGGTTTATATTACGTCTTTTGTTTTTTGTTTATCCAAGCCTTAGCATTGTTACAATACAAGTGAATACATTTATATGGCGTCTTTTAATTATATCATATCCAAGCCAGCGCGTTGATACAATAGGAGTGAATAGGTTTATATTGCGTCTTTTAATTATGTTTTATCAAAGCCAGCGTATTGTTTCAATAAGTGTGAATAGGTTTATATTACGTCTTTTGTTTTTTGTTTATCCAAGCCTTAGCATTGTTACAATACAAGTGCATACGTTTATATGCCGTCTTTTAATTATATCATATCCAAGCCTGCGCATTGATACAATAGGAGCGAATAGGTTTATATTGCGTCTTTTAATTATTGTTTGTTTAAAACTTAGCATTGCTACAATAAGGGTGAATTCGTTTTATACAGAGACTTTTAATTATGTTTTATCAAAGCCAGCGCATTGTTACAATACAAGTGCATACGTTTATATGCCGTCTTTTAATTACATCATATCCAAGCCTGCTCGTTGATACAATAGGAGTGAATAGGTTTATATTGCGTCTTTTAATTATTGTTTGTTTAAAACTTAGCATTGCTACAATAAGGGTGAATTCGTTTTATACTGAGACTTTTAATTATTGTTTATTCAAGCCTTAGCATTGCTACAACAAGGGTGAATACGTTTTATATTGCGTCATTTAATTATGTTTTATCAAAGCCAGCGCATTGTTACAATAAGTGTGAATAGGTTTATATTACGTCTTTTGTTTTTTGTTTATCCAAGCCTTAGCATTGTTACAATACAAGTGAATACATTTATATGGCGTCTTTTAATTATATCATATCCAAGCCAGCGCGTTGATACAATAGGAGTGAATAGGTTTATATTGCGTCTTTTAATTATGTTTTATCAAAGCCAGCGTATTGTTTCAATAAGTGTGAATAGGTTTATATTACGTCTTTTGTTTTTTGTTTATCCAAGCCTTAGCATTGTTACAATACAAGTGCATACGTTTATATGCCGTCTTTTAATTATATCATATCCAAGCCTGCGCATTGATACAATAGGAGCAAATAGGTTTATATTGCGTCTTTTAATTATTGTTTGTTTAAAACTTAGCATTGCTACAATAAGGGTGAATTCGTTTTATACAGAGACTTTTAATTATGTTTTATCAAAGCCAGCGCATTGTTACAATACAAGTGCATACGTTTATATGCCGTCTTTTAATTACATCATATCCAAGCCTGCTCGTTGATACAATAGGAGTGAATAGGTTTATATTGCGTCTTTTAATTATTGTTTGTTTAAAACTTAGCATTGCTACAATAAGGGTGAATTCGTTTTATACTGAGACTTTTAATTATTGTTTATTCAAGCCTTAGCATTGCTACAACAAGGGTGAATACGTTTTATATTGCGTCATTTAATTATGTTTTATCAAAGCAAGCGCATTGTTACAATAAGTGTGAATAGGTTTATATTACGTCTTTTGTTTTTTGTTTATCCAAACCTTAGCATTGTTACAATACAAGTGAATACATTTATATGGCGTCTTTTAATTATATCATATCCAAGCCAGCGCGTTGATACAATAGGAGTGAATAGGTTTATATTGCGTCTTTTAATTATGTTTTATCAAAGCCAGCGCATTGTTTCAATAAGTGTGAATAGGTTTATATTACGTCTTTTGTTTTTTGTTTATCCATGCCTTAGCATTGTTACAATACAAGTGCATACGTTTATATGCCGTCTTTTAATTATATCATATCCAAGCCTGCGCATTGATACAATAGGAGCGAATAGGTTTATATTGCGTCTTTTAATTATTGTTTGTTTAAAACTTAGCATTGCTACAATAAGGGTGAATTCGTTTTATACAGAGACTTTTAATTATGTTTTATCAAAGCCAGCGCATTGTTACAATACAAGTGCATACGTTTATATGCCGTCTTTTAATTACATCATATCCAAGCCTGCTCGTTGATACAATAGGAGTGAATAGGTTTATATTGCGTCTTTTAATTATTGTTTGTTTAAAACTTAGCATTGCTACAATAAGGGTGAATTCGTTTTATACTGAGACTTTTAATTATTGTTTATTCAAGCCTTAGCATTGCTACAACAAGGGTGAATACGTTTTATATTGCGTCATTTAATTATGTTTTATCAAAGCCAGCGCATTGTTACAATAAGTGTGAATAGGTTTATATTACGTCTTTTGTTTTTTGTTTATCCAAGTCTTAGCATTGTTACAATACAAGTGAATACATTTATATGGCGTCTTTTAATTATATCATATCCAAGCCAGCGCGTTGATACAATAGGAGTGAATAGGTTTATATTGCGTCTTTTAATTATGTTTTATCAAAGCCAGCGCATTGTTTCAATAAGTGTCAATAGGTTTATATTACGTCTTTTGTTTTTTGTTTATCCAAGCCTTAGCATTGTTACAATACAAGTGCATACGTTTATATGCCGTCTTTTAATTATATCATATCCAAGCCTGCGCATTTATACAATAGGAGCGAATAGGTTTATATTGCATCTTTTAATTATTGTTTGTTTAAAACTTAGCATTGCTACAATAAGGGTGAATTCGTTTTATACAGAGACTTTTAATTATGTTTTATCAAAGCCAGCGCATTGTTACAATACAAGTGCATACGTTTATATGCCGTCTTTTAATTACATCATATCCAAGCCTGCACGTTGATACAATAGCAGAGAATAGGTTTATTTGTGTCTTTTAATTATTGTTTGTTTAAAACTTAGCATTGCTACAATAAGGGTGAATTCGTTTTATACAGAGACTTTTAAATATGTTTTATCAAAGCCAGCGCATTGTTGCAATAAGTGTGAATAGGTTTATATTACGTCTTTTGCTTTTTGTTTATCCAAGCCTTAGCATTGTTACAATACAAGTGCATACGTTTATATGCCGTCTTTTAATTATATCATATCCAAGCCTGCGCATTGATACAATTGGAGCGAATAGGTTTATATTGCGTCTTTTAATTATTGTTTGTTTAAAACTTAGCACTGCTACAATAAGGGTGAATTCGTTTTATACTGAGACTTTTAATTATTGTATATTCAAGCCTTAGCATTGCTACAATAAGAGTGAAAACGTTTTATATTGCGTCTTTTAATTATGTTTTATCAAAGCCAGCGCATTGTTACAATAAGTGTGAATAGGTTTATAATACGTATTTTGTTTTTTGTTTATCTAAGCCTTAGCATTGTTACAATACACGTTAATACATTTATATGGCGTCTTTTAATTATAGTATTTCCAAGCCTGCGCGTTGATACAATAGCAGTGAATAGGTTTATATTGCATATTTTAATTATGTTTTATCAAAGCCAGCGCATTGTTTGAATTTTTTTTTTTTTTTCTTTTTTTTTTTCCAGGCGAAAAACCTATTGAGGTTATCAGCGCCTAACTAAAATTTTATTTTAAATTATTATTTCAAAATAGAACTAACCAACTTAACAAAATAAATAAATGTTTAATACTAAATGTAACTAAAAAGAAAGAAACTAAACTTATATATAATTTAAATATTATTAAATAGATTCAGGTGGCGTAAGAAAGCGATGACACGGTCGATAGCCGTGACATCGTCCCTTAAAACCACCTTTAAACTACCTCGAAGACCGTAACGTATATACAAATTTTCCAACTTATCACAATCAAGCAGGATATGCTTGATTGTAATATTATTTCTACAAAACGGACATAGTGGTGGATCCTCATGTCGCATCAACCATCCATGCGTTAACAAAGAGTGGCCGATGCGAAGTCGAGTAACCACCACTTCCTCCCTACGATTCGAACGAACAGATGTCCTCCATGGTCGGACGGTATTTTTGATGTCCCTCAGCATTGTTTGAATAAGTGTGAATAGGTTTATATTACGTCTTTTGTTTTTTGTTTATCCAAGCCTTAGCATTGTTACAATACACGTGAATACATTTATATGGCGTCTTTTAATTATAGTATATCCAAGCAAGCGCGTTGATACAATAGGAGTGAATAGGTTTATATTGCGTCTTTTAATCATGTTTTATCAAAGCCAGCGCATTGTAGCAATAAGTGTGAATAGGTTTATATTACATCTTTTGTTTTTTGTTTATCCAAGCCTTAGCATTGTTACAATACACGTGAATACATTTATATGGCGTCTATTAATTATAGTATATCCAAGCCAGCTCATTGTTACAATTCACGTGAATACATTTATATGGCGTCTTTTAATAATAGCATATCCAAGCCTGTGCGTTGATACAATAGGAGTGAATAGGTTTATATTGCGTCTTTTAATTATTGTTTATCCAAGCCTTAGCATTGCTAAAATAAGTGTGAATACGTTTTATTTGTGTCTTTTAGTTATTGTTTAACCAAGCCTTAACATTGCTACAATAAGAGTGAATACGTTTTATTTGCGACTTTTAGTTATTGTTTAACCAAGCCTTAGCATTGTTACAATAGGAATAAATACGTTTTATACAGAGTCTTTTAATTATTGTTTATCCAACCCTTAGCATTGTTCCAATAAGAGTGAATAGGTATATAGTGTTTCTTTCATTTATTGTTTATCCAAGCCTTAGCATTGTTACAATAGGAGTAAATACGTTTTATACAGAGTCTTTTAATTATTGTTTATCCAACCCTTAGCCTTGTTACAATAAGAGTGAATAAGTTTTATTTGTGTCTTTTAGTTATTGTTTAACCAAGCCTTAACATTACTACAACAAGAGTGAATACGTTTTATATTGCGTCTTTTAATTATGGTTTATCAAAGCCTGCGCATTGTTACAATAAGAGTGTATTAGTTTTATATTACGTCTTTTATTTTTTGTTTATCCAAGCCTTAGCATTGCTACAACGAGAGTGATTACGTTTTATATGACGTCTTATAAATATAGTTTAACGAAGCCTTAGCATTGCTACAATTAAAATGAATAATTTTTATATTGCGTCTTTTATTTATTGTTTATCCAAGCCTTAGCATTGTTACAATAAGAGTGAATTCGTTATACATTGCGTCTTTAATTAATTTGTTATTCAAGTCAGCGCATTGTTACAATAAGAGTAAATACCTTTTATACTATCTCTTTTAGTTATTGTTTAACCAAGCCTTAGCATTGTTACAATAGGAGTAAATACGTTTTATACAGAGTCTTTTAATTATTGTTTATCCAACCCTTAGCATTGTTCCAATAAGAGGGAATAGGTATATAGTGTTTCTTTCAATTATTGTTTATCCAAGCCTTAGCATTACTACAACAAGAGTGAATACGTTTTATATTGCGTCTTTTAATTATGGTTTATCAAAGCCTGCGCATTGTTACAAAAAGAGTGTTTTAGTTTTATATTACGTCTTTTATTTTTTGTTTATCCAAGCCTAAGCATTGTTACAATACAAGTGCATACGTTTATATGGTGTCTTTTAATTATGGGATATCCAAGCCTTAGCATTGCTACAACAAGAGTGAATACGTTTTAAACTATGACATTTAATTATGGGATATCCAAGCCTTAGCATTGCTACAACGAGAGTGATTACGTTTTATATGACGTCTTATAAATATAGTTTAACGAAGCCTTAGCATTGCTACAATTAAAATGAATAATTTTTATATTGCGTCTTTTACTTATTGTTTATCCAAGCCTTAGCATTGTTACAATAAGAGTGAATTCGTTATACATTGCGTCTTTAATTAATTTGTTATTCAAGTCAGCGCATTGTTACAATAAGAGTAAATACCTTTTATACTATCTCTTTTAGTTATTGTTTACCCAAGCCTTAGCATTATTACAATAAGAGAGAATACGTTTTATGCGGTGTCTACTTTTCAGTTATTGATTATCCAAGGCACCGCGTTGTTACAATAAGAGCTAATTCTTTTTATACGGTGTCCTTTAGTTATTGTTTATCCAAGCCAATGAGTTGTTAAAATAAGAGTGAATACGTTTTATACTATATCTTTTAAATATTGTTTACCCAATCCTTAGCATTGTAACAATAAGAGTGAATACGTTTTATATACCGTCTCTTAGTTATTGTTTATGCAAGTATTAGCATTGTTACAATAAGAGTGAATACGTTTTATATACCGTATCTTAGTTATGGTTTATCAAAGGCCTAGCATTGTTACAATAAGAGTGAATACGTTTTATATTGCGTCTTTTATTTATTGTATATCCAAGTCAGTGTATTGTTACAATAAGAGTGAATACGTTTTATATGGCGTCTTATAATTATTGTTTATCGAAGCCTTAGCTTTGGTACAATAAGAATGAATAATTTTTATATTGCGTCTTTTAGTTATTTTTTATCCAAGCCTCAGCATTGCTACAATACGAATGAACAAATTTTATATTGCGTCTTTCCGTTATTGTTTATCCATGCCTCAGCATTGCTACAATAAGATTGAATACGTTTTATACTATGTCTTCAAGGTATTGTTTATCGAAGCCAGCGTATTGTTACAACAAGAGTGAATACGTTTTATACCGTGTCTCTTAGCTATTGTTTATTAAAGCCTTAGCATTGTTACAATAAGATTGAATACGTTTTATACTATGTCTTCAAGGTATTGTTTATCGAAGCCAGCGTATTGTTACAACAAGAGTGAATACGTTTTATACCTTGTCTCTTAGTTATTGTTTATTAAAGCCTTAGCATTGCTACAATATGAGAGAATACTAATTTTACAGTACTTAACTAAGTGAATATGTAATTGCTTACTTGCTGACGCGTTTCAAAACGATCGTTCCTTTCTGGAAGCTAACCTTCTACTAGCGGCTTCTCGCTCTTTACAAACGGTATGACAGGGTTGGATTTATGACATTGGGTGAGGTGTCGGCGTCTTGTGTGATGTATTTGAAAAGACTATTGGCTTCGAAGTGTGTGTGGTCATTAAGTATATTTGCCCTGTCTGTTGAGTAGTGTTTTTTAGATTTCAAATTTTTCTAAGGTTGTTAGTTTTTTACTCTGTTTTAATGTGTGTAGAATATTTAAATTAGTGTGTATTGGCGATATGTGTGTGTTGTGTGTTATTTATTTGTTTTGCGTAGCTGGATTTAGGAGTTTTTTTTTTTTTTTGTGGTAATGTGTTCATCGAAGCGTGTGTAGAATGACCTGCCGGTTTGACCGATGTAATAGTTGGGACTATCGTTGCAAGTTAATTTGTAAATACCTGAGAGTTTGTATATGTCATTTTCTTTTTGAAAAGGTTGTACAGTAGAACCTCTCAAACTCGACACAATGTGGACTTAAAAGTTGTCGTGTTCTTTAGTTTAGCCGTTTGCTCCTCACCCGATTCCAAGGACAACACCAAAGATGTTAAAAGCTTACGTCTGTACCTTCTCTTTAATGCTGCCAAAGCTCCTTGGTCCATCGGTTGACAGAGAGACGTGACGTTCGGCGGTAGAAACATTTATTTAATGTCTTTGTCCTGTAAATATTGCACATCAGGGTGAGTCGTAGAATTATCGAAAATCAATAGCGTTTTCCTGAGAAGATTGTTTTCTTCAGAAACTTCTCAACCTCTGGGACGAACTGTTGAAAAAAACACTCTTTAAAAATTGCTTCGCTCATCCATGCCTTAGATTGATTTCTATACCAAACTGGAAGTTCAAAGTTGCCATCACTTGTGCATCTGGCAGTTTTTTTCAAATTCTCTTGGTTTTTTTGCTTTTCCAATTAGCGCTAATTTGAGGTTGTGCTCTCCTGTTGCATTACTGCAGGCAAGAATAGTACCACGCTCCTTACTTCTCTTAAAACCTGGTGCAGCTTTTTCATCTCTCAGAGCTAAACTTTTAGTAGGAAGCATTCGAAAGTTTAGTCCTGTCTCATCTGCATTGTAGATTTGATCACCTGACAGTCCTTCTTCTTCAATAAACTCGTGTAGTTTGGTCTTGAAGTCACTCACGTTGTTAGGGTCAGCTGACAGTTTTTCCCAGCAGATACTGAGCAGCTTGATTTCATATCGTTGTTTCCACCTTGACAACCAACCATTGCTCGCTGTAAACCCAGGCTCTCCTTCGTCCTTAAATTGTTCATAAAACTGAAGAGATTTCTCTTGCAGGATGGGTCCAGATATAGGCGTTCCCTTCTCCCTGTGCACACAGAACCATTGGTAAAGGGTTTCGCCGACTTTTTCGAACTCTGCAATTCTCATTGTTTTTCGTTCCGCGATGGATTCTATACACTGTCTTTTCAAACACCACGATGCAATTTCAGATTTCTTTTTCTTCCAACTGAACACTGTAGACCTACCGATGTTCAAGTTCAACGCTATTTTATTTACGCTTTCACCACGCTCAAGTCTCTAGTCTGGTAAACCTAGTAACCTAGTATGAGTTTCTAGCGCTCTCGGGCGGCCTATGTACTGATGGAAAGCTTTACGTTATGGGCGGTGTAAACAAATTATTAATTCTCCAACTCTGTCGAGTTTTACGGAATGTCGAGTTTTCGGGAATCGAGTTTGAGAGGTTCTACTGTATTTGTTTTCTTAGCGCGTTTGTTGTTTTGTAGGATATTTGGTAATGGAGTTTTTTAAATGTGGAGGCTATTTTGTGTGTGTTTTTATTGTGGTAGGTTAGGGATACGTATTTGTAATTTTTTGTGTGGTTTGTTTGTGTGGCTGTTAGATGGTGTTTATGTTTTATTTTCCTGAGAATGTTGTCTGAGAGAATACGTTTTATACTGTGTCTCTTAGTTATTGTTTATCCAAGTTTTAGAATTGCTACAATATGAGCGTATATGTTTTATATTGTGTCTTTAATTTTGGTTTATCCAAGTCTGCGCATTGTTACAATACGAGTGAATACGTTTTATATTGCGTCTTATAATAATTGTTTATCGAAGCTTTACCATTGCTACAATTAAAATGAATAATTTTTATATTGCGTCTTTTATTTATTGTTTATCCAAGCCTTAGCATTGTTACAATAAGAGTGAATTCGTTATACATTGCGTCTTTAATTTATTGATTAATCAAGTCAGCGAATTGTTACAATAAGAGTGAATACCTTTTATACTATATCTTTTAGTTATTGTTTACCCAAGCGTTTGCATTTTTTTTCAGATTTAAGTACCATTTATTGATCAATAATATTTTAATACATAAATATTTCTTAAAACTCAAATTTTATATAGGCACAGCAAGTAAATAAAAGTTCATAAAAATTAATAACAATTGGAAAAAAATATATTGTCCTGCACCACACTGAATGTTTATATGTAGTTCCATAGAGTTAAATGGCACTTCCCTTTTACAAATTAGCAACAATAAAAAAATACAAACTATCGGATTAACTCCGAGCTCTTAGACGCTAATAGTAAAGTACTAATAGCACCAGCCACGCAAACCAAAAACAAATAAAGGTTTAAATGTAATGTGGCTGGTACTCCCTCCCAAAAACATTAGCAAGCTCGTCCAGCTGCCACGTGCCCCAGCTGCTACCATTGTTGCTGACCGGTGATGTGGGTAATATAAATGTCCCGTGACCATCTAATGGCATCCGAAACCATTAGCCTTTTCATTACTTTAGCATAACGTGGAGATATCCTCAACAACCGGATGATCTCCTCCTTACGACGGTCCCAGGAACCGAGGGCTCCTACCACTAAGGCATTAAGGGTCACTACACAACCCTGAGATCGGAGCTCCTCAGCCAGGTGCGAGTATTTATCAATCTTAGCTTGTCGTGATTCGGCCAGAGACTGATAGCGGTTCTCGAAGGGGATAGCTACATCGACAATTGAAACTTCTCTAGTCCCCTCATTCACCACCACCAGGTCCGGCCTTAAGTTGGAACTCGCACCTGGCACCGTTTGATTAACGCGAACATCACCAGTCCGCCGCGGTACCGCCTTGGATAATCTATTTAAAATGGTGTTGTGGCGACCCTGCAAGGCCGCGCTGTGCTTGAGACAGTGGCTCAGCACATGCGGCAGCGTTTCGGACGCATAACCACATCGCCGACACCGCCTGTCTCCCATTCCGAACCGCCGGCAGCCGTTAAGTGGTACCGTTCCGAGCCGGGCTCTAAAGACGAACCTCCAGTCAGCGAATCGCGCGTAACGTCCGGTGCGAATAAAATTATTTAAAGTGTCGCACCGAACCGACACATCGACCACCTTCCCCTGGTCCACCTTCCGTATCAGTCTTTTACGGTACCCAGACCTAACAATCGCCCGCAGTCTTCTCGTGAGGACCTGGCGCGCGTTCTCCGGAACTATGACGGGGTCTATTGGAGCATCGGGTGCTGGTACTATTACTTGAAACTCCCGCAACACCGAGCTCCAATGCCACGTGACCCCAATTCGACGGTGCAGCCGTCGCGCAGCATTCCTTGTGACAGTCCAGACTGACGCAATATCCCCACCGTCTCTGCCGAACTGCCCGTCAAGTCTCCCCGGCAGGTAGCCAGCAAGATCTTCTTCGGTGGGTTCCTGCCCGATTCTCGTACAGACTACACCGCATAAGATGGACTTTGCCAAGTCCTTCACAACTGGATCATGACAGGTGATGAGTCGAAAGGCACGAACGACGGCCGCAATGTCAACCTGGTCCGCCAGAGGAAGGAGACCAGCTCCCCCCTGCAACTGGTCCAAATAAACGAGCTCCGTGCTCGCTCGGCGAGGCAGGTACATCCATGACTTGGCCATGCGCCTCACCGCCTTGTCCAGTTTAGTCAATGGGGCCTTCTCTCTAACCTTTGAAAGGGTGCAAGCAGGCTCCGATCGACTGCTTCTAGATCGCGGATCATATAGTTTTTACTGTCCACCGGGGTCTGGCTGATCTTGAAGCCAGTGGGGACACCCAGGTGGCAGTACTCTTCCCCTTCTCGCAATGTCACCATTTCATTATTATTAATAATAAAAATCGTATCCGTCACTTTTCTTTTTACACGGCAGTCAACGTCAAAACTGGCACATTTTCTTGCATTAAAATTGAGGCCAGCCCAAGACGCGACATCGCCAGTGACTTTGAGCAGCTGGTTCATCTCCTCAACACCAGACGAGACGAGGGCAAGGTCATCGGCGTAGGCCAAAACCGAAAAGGAATGGCCTGATAAGCTATAACCGTGAGTCGGGGTCAACTTCTGAGCCGCCCTCACTATCTGCTCAATGGCTAAGTTAAAGAGGACGGGGCTCAGCGGGGCTCTTACAATAGGAGTGAATACCTTTTATTCTCTGTCTTTTAGGTATTGGTTATCCAAGCCTTAGCATTGCTACAAAAGGAGTGAATACTTTTTATTCTCTGTCTTTTAGGTATTGGTTATCCAAACCTTAACATTGTTACAATCGGAGTGAATACCTTTTATTCTCTGTCTTTTAGGTATTGGTTATCCAGACCTTAACATTGCTACAATAGGAGTGAATACGTTTAATTCTCTTTCTTTTAGGTATTGGTTATCCAAGACTTAGCATTGCTACAATAGGAGTGAATACCTTTTATTCTCTGTCTTTTAGGTATTGGTTATCCATGCCTTAGCATTGCTACAATAGGAGTGAATACCTTTTATTCTCTGTCTTTTACGTACTGGTTATCCAGACCTTAACATTGCTACAATAGGAGTGAATACCTTTTATTCTCTGTCTTTTAGGTATTCGTTATCCAAGCCTTAACATTGCTACAATAAGAGTGAATACCTTTTATTCTCTGTCTTTTAGGTATTGGTTATCCAAGCCTTAACATTGCTACATTAGGAGTGATACCTTTTGTTCTCTGTCTTTTAGGTATTGGTTATCCAAGCCTTAGCATTGCTACAATAAGAGTGAATACATTTTATTCTCTGTCTTTTTGGTATTGGTTATCCAAACCTTAACATTGCTACAATAAGAGTGAATACCTTTTATTCTCTGTCTTTTAGGTATAGGTTATCCAAGCAATAACATTGCTACAATAAGAGTGAATACCTTTTATTCTCTGTCTTTTAGGTATTGGTTATCCAAATCTTAACATTGCTACAATAGGAGGGTATAACTTTTATTCTCTGTCTTTTAGGTATTGGTTATCCAAGCAATAACATTGCTACAAAAAGGGTGAATACTTTTTATACTCTGTCTTTCAGGTATTGGTTATCCACACCTTAACACTGCTACAATAGGAGTGAATACCTTTTATTCTCTGTCTTTTAGGTATTAGTTATCCAAACCTTAACATTGCTACAATATTAGTGAATCCCTTTTATTCTCTGTCTTTTAGGTATTGGTTATCCAGACCTGCGCATTTTTTTTATTTATTCCTGCGCTTTTAGCTTGGGGCGTGAATAGGTATTTCTATACAACTTAATATGGGTATGGTAGTGTAAATGTATAGTATAACATTTAGCCATTACTTTAAACATCCTGATTAAACAATGTAAATGAATCCATTTTTTTTTTGGTAATTTTAAATACTATACTAATGAGAAATATTATTTTTTCAGATAAGTAATCCAAGAATAACCATTGCTACAATAGGAGTGAATACGTTTTATTCTTTTCTTTTAGGTATTGGTTATAAAAGCCTTATCATTGCTACAATAGGAGTGATTACGTTATATACTATATATTTTTTGGTATTGGTTATTCAAGCCCTAACATTGGTACAGTAGGAGTGGTAACGTTTCATACTCTGTCTTTTAGGTATTGGTTATCCAAGCAATAACATTGCTACAATAAGAGTGAATACGTTTTATACTCTGTCTTTTAGGTATTGGTTATCCAAACCATAACATTGCTACAATAGGAGTGAAAACCTTTTATTCTCTGTCTTTTAGGTATTGGTTATCCAAGACTTAGCATTGCTACAATAAGAGTGAATACGTTTTATTCCTTGTCTTTTAGGTATTGGTTATCCAGATTTTAACATTGCTAAAATAGGAGTGAATACCTTTTATTCTCTGTCTTTTAGGTATTGGTTATCCAAGCCTTAGCATTGCTACAATAGGAGTGAATACCTTTTATTCTCTGTCTTTTAGGTATTGGTTATCCAGACCTTAACATTGCTAAAATAGGAGTGAATACCTTTTATTCTCTGTCTTTTAGGTATTTTTTATCCAAGCCTTAACATTGCTACAATAAGAGTGAATACCTTTTATTCTCTGTCTTTTAGGTATTGGTTATCCAAGCCTTAGCATTGCTACAATAAGAGTGAATACCTTTTATTCTCTGTCTTTTAGGTATTGGTTATCCAGACTTTAACATTGCTAAAATAGGAGTGAATACCTTTTATTCTCTGTCTTTTAGGTATTGGTTATCCAAGCCTTAACATTGCTACAATAAGAGTGAATACCTTTTATTCTCTGTCTTTTAGGTATTGGTTATCCAAGCCTTAGCATTGCTAAAATAGGAGTGAATACCTTTTATTCTCTGTCTTTTAGGTATTGGTTATCCAAGCCTTAGCATTGCTACAATAAGAGTGAATACCTTTTATTCTCTGTCTTTTAGGTATGGTTATCCAGACCTTAACATTGCTAAAATAGGAGTGAATACCTTTTATTCTCTGTCTTTTAGGTATTTTTTATCCAAGCCTTAACATTGCTACAATAAGAGTGAATACCTTTTATTCTCTGTCTTTTAGGTATTGGTTATCCAAATCTTAACATTGCTACAATAACAGTAAATACCTTTTATTCTCTGTCTTTTAGGTATTGGTTATCCTAGCAATAACATTGCTACAAAAAGGGTGAATACGTTTTATACTCTGTCTTTTAGGTATTGGTTATCCAAACCTTAACATTGCTACAATAGGAGTGAAAACCTTTTATTCTCTGTCTTTCAGGTATTGGTTATCCAAGACTTAGCATTGCTACAATAAGGGTGAATACGTTTTATTCCTTGTCTTTTAGGTATTGGTTATCCAGATTTTAACATTGCTAAAATAGGAGTGAATACCTTTTATTCTCTGTCTTTTAGGTATTGGTTATCCAAGCCTTAGCATTGCTACAATAGGAGTGAATACCTTTTATTCTCTGTCTTTTAGGTATTGGTTATCCAGACCTTAACATTGCTAAAATAGGAGTGAATACCTTTTATTCTCTGTCTTTTAGGTATTTTTTATCCAAGCCTTAACATTGCTACAATAAGAGTGAATACCTTTTATTCTCTGTCTTTTAGGTATTGGTTATCCAAGCCTTAGCATTGCTACAATAGGAGTGAATACCTTTTATTCTCTGTCTTTTAGGTATTGGTTATCCAGACCTTAACATTGCTAAAATAGGAGTGAATACCTTTTATTCTCTGTCTTTTAGGTATTTTTTATCCAAGCCTTAACATTGCTACAATAAGAGTGAATACCTTTTATTCTCTGTCTTTTAAGTATTGGTTATCCAAATCTTAACATTGCTACAATAGGAGTGAATACCTTTTATTCTCTGTCTTTTAGGTATTGGTTATCCTAGCAATAACATTGCTACAAAAAGGGTGAATACTTTTTATACTCTGTCTTTTAGGTATTGGTTATCCACACCTTAACATTCCTACAATAGGAGTGGATACCTTTTATTCTCTGTCTTATAGGTATTGGTTATCCAAGCCTTAGCATTGCTACAATAAGAGTGAATACCTTTTATTCTCTGTCTTTTAGGTATTGGTTATCCAAGCCATAGCATTGCTAATATAAGAGTGAATACCTTTTATTCTCTGTATTTTAGGTATTGGTTATCCAAGCCTTAGCATTGCTACAATAGGATTGAATACCTTTTATTCTCTGTCTTTTAGGTATTGGTTATCCAGACCTTAACATTGCTACAATAGGAGTGAATACCTTTTATTCTCTGTCTTTTAGGAATTGGTTATCCAAGCCTTAACATTGCTACAATAAGAGTGAATACCTTTTATTCTCTGGCTTTTAGGTATTGGTTATCCAAGCCTTAACATTGCTACAATAGGAGTGAATACCTTTTGTTCTCTGTCTCTTAGGTATTGGTTATCCAAGCCTTAGAATTGCTACAATAAGAGTGAATACCTTTTATTCTCTGTCATTAGGTATTGGTTATCCAAGCAATAACATTGCTACAATAAGAGTGAATAACTTTTATACTCTGTCTTTTAGGTATTGGTTATCCAAACCTTAACATTGCTACAATAGGAGTGAATACCTTTTATTCTCTGTCTTTTAGGTATTGGTTGTCCAGACCTTAACTTTGCTACAATAGGAGTGAATACCTTTTATTCTCTGTCTTTTAGGTATTGGTTATCCAAGCCTTGGCATTGCTACAATAAGAGTGAATACCTTTTATTCTCTGTCTTTTAGGTATTGGTTATCCAAGTCTTAGCATTGCTACAATAGGAGTGAATACCTTTTAATCTCTGTATTTTAGGTATTGGTTATCCAAGCAATAACATTGCTACAAAAAGGGTGAATACTTTTTATACTCTGTCTTTTAGGTATTGGTTGTCCAGACCTTAACTTTGCTACAATAGGAGTGAATACCTTTTATTCTCTGTCTTTTAGGTATTTTTTATCCAAGCCTTGGCATTGCTACAATAAGAGTAAATACCTTTTATTCTCTGTCTTTTAGGTATTGGATAGTCAAGCCTTAGCATTGCTACAATAAGAGTGAATACCTTTTATTCTCTGTCTTTTAGGTATTGGTTATCCAAGCCTTAGCATTGCTACAATAGGAGTGAATACCTTTTATTCTCTGTCTTTTAGGTATTGGTTATCCAGACCTTAACATTGCTACAATAGGAGTGAATACCTTTTATTCTCTGTCTTTTAGGTATTGGTTATCCAAGCCTTAACATTGCTACAATAAGAGTGAATACCTTTAATTCTCTGTTTTTTAGGTATTGGTTATCCAAGCCTTAGCATTGCTACAATAAGAGTGAATACCTTTTATTCTCTGTCTTTTAGGTATTGGTTATCCAAGCCTTAGCATTGCTACAATAGGAGTGAATACCTTTTATTCTCTGTGTTTTAGGTATTGGTTATCCAAGCCTTAGCATTGCTACAATAAGAGTGAATACCTTTTATTCTCTGTCTTTTAGGTATTGGTTATCCAAGCCATAGCATTGCTAATATAAGAGTGAATACCTTTTATTCTCTGTATTTTAGGTATTGGTTTTCCAAGCCTTAGCATTGCTACAATAGGAGTGAATACCTTTTATTCTCTGTCTTTTAGGTATTGGTTATCCAGACCTTAACATTGCTACAATAGGAGTGAATACCTTTTATTCTCTGTCCTTTAGGAATTGGTTATCCAAGCCTTAACATTGCTACAATAAGAGTGAATACCTTTTATTCTCTGGCTTTTATGTATTGGTTATCCAAGTCTTAACATTGCTACAATAGGAGTGAATACCTTTTGTTCTCTGTCTTTTAGGTATTGGTTATCCAAGCCTGAGAATTGCTACAATAAGAGTGAATACCTTTTATTCTCTGTCATTAGGTATTGGTTATCCAAGCAATAACATTGCTACAATAAGAGTGAATACCTTTTATACTCTGTCTTTTAGGTATTGGTTATCCAAACCTTAACATTGCTACAATAGGAGTGAATACCTTTTATTCTCTGTTTTTTAGGTATTGGTTGTCCAGACCTTAACTTTGCTAAAATAGGAGTGAATACCTTTTATTCTCTGTCTTTTAGGTATTGGTTATCCAAGCCTTGGCATTGCTACAATAAGAGTGAATACCTTTTATTCTCTGTCTTTTAGGTATTGGATATCCAAGCCTTAGCATTGCTACAATAGGAGTGAATACCTTTTAATCTCTGTATTTTAGGTATTGGTTATCCAAGCAATAACATTGCTACAAAAAGGGTGAATACTTTTTATACTCTGTCTTTTAGGTATTGGTTGTCCAGACCTTAACTTTGCTACAATAGGAGTGAATACCTTTTATTCTCTGTCTTTTAGGTATTTTTTATCCAAGCCTTGGCATTGCTACAATAAGAGTAAATACCTTTTATTCTCTGTCTTTTAGGTATTGGATAGTCAAGCCTTAGCATTGCTACAATAAGAGTGAATACCTTTTATTCTCTGTCTTTTAGGTATTGGTTATCCAAGCCTTAGCATTGCTACAATAGGAGTGAATACCTTTTATTCTCTGTCTTTTAGGTATTGGTTATCCAGACCTTAACATTGCTACAATAGGAGTGAATACCTTTTATTCTCTGTCTTTTAGGTATTGGTTATCCAAGCCTTAACATTGCTACAATAAGAGTGAATACCTTTAATTCTCTGTTTTTTAGGTATTGGTTATCCAAGCCTTAGCATTGCTACAATAAGAGTGAATACCTTTTATTCTCTGTCTTTTAGGTATTGGTTATCCAAGCCTTAGCATTGCTACAATAGGAGTGAATACCTTTTATTCTCTGTGTTTTAGGTATTGGTTATCCAAGCCTTAGCATTGCTACAATAAGAGTGAATACCTTTTATTCTCTGTCTTTTAGGTATTGGTTATCCAAGCCATAGCATTGCTAATATAAGAGTGAATACCTTTTATTCTCTGTATTTTAGGTATTGGTTTTCCAAGCCTTAGCATTGCTACAATAGGAGTGAATACCTTTTATTCTCTGTCTTTTAGGTATTGGTTATCCAGACCTTAACATTGCTACAATAGGAGTGAATACCTTTTATTCTCTGTCCTTTAGGAATTGGTTATCCAAGCCTTAACATTGCTACAATAAGAGTGAATACCTTTTATTCTCTGGCTTTTATGTATTGGTTATCCAAGTCTTAACATTGCTACAATAGGAGTGAATACCTTTTGTTCTCTGTCTTTTAGGTATTGGTTATCCAAGCCTTAGAATTGCTACAATAAGAGTGAATACCTTTTATTCTCTGTCATTAGGTATTGGTTATCCAAGCAATAACATTGCTACAATAAGAGTGAATACCTTTTATACTCTGTCTTTTAGGTATTGGTTATCCAAACCTTAACATTGCTACAATAGGAGTGAATACCTTTTATTCTCTGTTTTTTAGGTATTGGTTGTCCAGACCTTAACTTTGCTACAATAGGAGTGAATACCTTTTATTCTCTGTCTTTTAGGTATTGGTTATCCAAGCCTTAACATTGCTACAATAAGAGTGAATACCTTTTATTCTCTGTCTTTTAGGTATTGGTTATCCAAGCCTTAGCATTGCTACAATAAGAGTGAACACCTTTTATTCTCTGTCTTTTAGGTATTAGTTATCCAAGCCTTAGCATTGCTACAATAGGAGTGAATACCTTTTATTCTCTGTCTTTTAGGTATTGGTTATCCAGACCTTAACATTGCTACAATAGGAGTGAATACCTTTTATTCTCTGTCTTTTAGGTATTGGTTATCCAAGCCTTAGCATTGCTACAATAGGAGTGAATACCTTTTATTCTCTGTCTTTTAGGTATTGGTTATCCAAGCCTTAACATTGCTACAATAAGAGAGAATACCTTTTATTTTTTTTCTTTTAGGTATTGGTTATCCAAGCCTTAACATTGCTACAATAGGAGTGAAAACCTTTTGTTCTATGTCTTTTAGGTATTGGTTATACAAGCCTTAGCATTGCTACAACAAGAGTGAATACCTTTTCTTCTCTGTCTTTTAGGTATTGGTTATCCAAACCTTAACATTGCTACAATAGAAGTTAATACTTTTTATTCTCTGTCTTTTAGGTATTGGTTATCCAGACCCTAACATTGCTACAATAGGAGTGAATACGTTTTATTCTCTGTCTTTTAGGTATTGGTTATCCAAGCCTTAGCACTGCTACAATAAGAGTGAATACATTTTATACTCTGTCCTCTAGGTATTGGGTAACCAAAGCTTAACATTGCTACAATAGGAGTAAATACCTTTTATTCTCTGTCTTTTAGGTATTGGTTATCCAGACCTTAACAATGCTAAAATAGGAGTGAATAAATGTTATTCTGTGTCTTTTAGGTATTGGTTATCCAAACCTTAACATTGCTACAATAGGAGTGAATACCTTTTATTCTCTGTCTTTTAGGTATTGGTCATTAAAGCAATAACATTGCTACAATAAGAGTGAATACTTTTTATACTCTGTCCTTTAGGTATTGGTTATGCAAACCTTAAAATTGCTACAATAGGAGTGAATACGTTTTATTCTCTGTCTTGTAGGTATTGATTAACCAAACCTTAACATTGCTACAATAGGAGTGAATACCTTTTATTCTCTGTCATTTAGGTATTGGTCATCCAAGCAATAACATTGCTACAATAAGAGTGAATACTTTTTATACTCTGTCTTTTAGGTATTGGTTATCCAGACCTTAACAATGCTAAAATAGGTGGGAATACCTTTTATTCTGTGTCTTTTAGGTATTGGTTATCCAAACCTTAACATTGCTACAATAGGAGTGAATACATTTTATTCTCTGTCATTTAAGTATTGGTCATCCAAGCAATAACATTGCTACAATAAGAGTGAATACTTTTTATACTCTGTCCTTTAGGTATTGGTTATCCAGACCTTAACATTGCTACAATAGGAGTGAATACCTCTTATTCTCTGTCTTTTAGGTAATGGTTAACCAAAAATTAACATTGCTACAATAAGAGTGAATATTTTTATACTCTGTCTTTTAGTTATTGGTTATCCAGACCTTAACATTGCTACAATAGGAGTGAATGCCTTTTATTCTCAGTCTTTTAGGTATTGTTTATCCAACCTTAACATTGCTACAATAGGAGTGAATACGTTTTATTCTCTGTCTTTTAGGTATTGATTAACCAAACCTTAACATTGCTACAATAGGAGTGAATACCTTTTATTCTCTGTCATTTAGGTATTGGTCATCCAAGCAATAACATTGCTACAATAAGAGTGAATACTTTTTATACTCTGTCTTTTAGGTATTGGTTATCCAAACCTTAACATTGCTACAATAGGAGTGAATACCTTTTATTCTCTGTCTTTTAGGTATTGGTTATCCAGACCTTAACATTGCTACAATAAGAGTGAATAAATTTTATTCTCTGTCTTTTAGGTATTGGTTATCCAAGCCATAGCACTGCTACAATAAGAGTGAATACATTTTATACTCTGTCCTCTAGGTATTGGGTAACCAAAGCTTAACATTGCTACAATAGGAGTAAATACCTCTTATTCTCTGTCTTTTAGGTAATGGTTAACCAAAAATTAACATTGCTACAATAAGAGTGAATACTTTTTATACTCTGTCTTTTAGTTATTGGTTATCCAGACCTTAACATTGCTACAATAGGAGTGAATGCCTTTTATTCTCAGTCTTTTAGGTATTGTTTATCCAACCTTAACATTGCTACAATAGGAGTGAATACGTTTTATTCTCTGTCTTTTAGGTATTGATTAACCAAACCTTAACAGTGCTACAATAAGAGTGAATACCTTTTATTCTATGTCATTTAGGTATTGGTTATCCAGACCTTAACATTGCTAAAATACGAGTGAATACCTTTTATTCTCTGTCTTTTAGGTATTGGTTATGCAAGCCTTAACATTGCTACAATAAGAGTGAATACCTTTTATTCTCTGTCTTTTAGGTATTGGTTATCCAAGCCTTAGCATTGCTACAATAAGAGTGAATACCTTTTATTCTCTGTCTTTTAGGTATTGGTCATCCAAGCAATAACATTGCTACAATAAGAGTGAATACTTTTTATACTCTGTCTTTTAGGTATTGGTTATCCAGACCTTAACAATGCTAAAATAGGAGGGAATACCTTTTATTCTGTGTCTTATAGGTATTGGTTATCCAAACCTTAACATTGCTACAATAGGAGTGAATACCTTTTATTCTCTGTCATTTAAGTATTGGTCATCCAAGCAATAACATTGCTACAATAAGAGTGAATACTTTTTATACTCTGTCCTTTAGGTATTGGTTATTTAGACCTTAACATTGCTACAATAGGAGTGAATACCTCTTATTCTCTGTCTTTTAGGTAATGGTTAACCAAAAATTAACATTGCTACAATAAGAGTGAATACTTTTTATACTCTGTCTTTTAGTTATTGGTTATCCAGACCTTAACATTGCTACAATAGGAGTGAATGCCTTTTATTCTCAGTCTTTTAGGTATTGTTTATCCAACCTTAACATTGCTACAATAGGAGTGAATACGTTTTATTCTCTGTCTTTTAGGTATTGATTAACCAAACCTTAACAGTGCTACAATAGGAGTGAATACCTTTTATTCTCTGTCATTTAGGTATTGGTCATCCAAGCAATAACATTGCTACAATAAGAGTGAATACTTTTTATACTCTGTCTTTTAGGTATTGGTTATCCAAACCTTAACATTGCTACAATAGGAGTGAATACCTTTTATTCTCTGTCTTTTAGGTATTGGTTATCCAGACCTTAACATTGCTACAATAAGAGTGAATAAATTTTATTCTCTGTCTTTTAGGTATTGGTTATCCAAGCCTTAGCATTGCTACAATAAGAGTGAATACCTTTTATTCTCTGTCTTTTAGGTATTACTATCCAAGCCTTAGCATTGCTACAATAAGAGTGAATACCTTTTTTTCTCTGTCTCTTAGGTATTGGTTATCCAAGCCTTAGCATTGCTACAATAAGAGTGAATACCTTTTATTCTCTGTCTTTTAGGTATTGGTTATCCAAGCCTTAGCATTGCTACAATAGTAGTGAATACCTTTTATTCTCTGTCTTTAAGGTATTGGTTATCCAGACCTTAACATTGCTACAATAGGAGTGAATACCTTTTACTCTCTGTCTTTTAGGTATTGGTTATCCAAGCCTTAACATTGCTACAATAAGAGAGAATACCTTTTATTTTTTTTCTTTTAGGTATTGGTTATCCAAGCCTTAACATTGCTACAATAGGAGGGAAAACCTTTTGTTCTATGTCTTTTAGGTATTGGTTATACAAGCCTTAGCATTGCTACAACAAGAGTGAATACCTTTTATTCTCTGTCTTTTAGGTATTGGTTATCCAAACCTTAACATTGCTACAATAGAAGTTAATACTTTTTATTCTCTGTCTTTTAGGTATTGGTTATCCAGACCCTAACATTGCTACAATAGGAGTGAATACGTTTTATTCTCTGTCTTTTAGGTATTGGTTATCCAAGCCTTAGCACTGCTACAATAAGAGTGAATAATTTTTATTCTCTGTCTTTTAGGTATTGATTAACCAAACCTTAACATTGCTAAAATAGGAGTGAATACCTTTTATTCTCTGTCTTTTAGGTATTTTTTATCCAAGCCTTAACATTGCTACAATAAGAGTGAATACCTTTTATTCTCTGTCTTTTAGGTATTGGTTATCCAAGCCTTGGCATTGCTACAATAAGAGTGAATACCTTTTATTCTCTGTCTTCTAGGTATTGGTTATCCAGACCTTAACATTGCTAAAATAGGAGTGAATACCTTTTATTCTCTGTCTCTTAGGTATTGGTTATCCAAGCCTTAACATTGCTACAATAAGAGTGAATACCTTTTATTCTCTGTCTTTTAGGTATTGGTTATCCAAGCCTTAGCATTGCTAAAATAGGAGTGAATACCTTTTATTCTCTGTCTTTTAGGTATTGGTTATCCAAGCCTTAGCATTGCTACAATAAGAGTGAATACCTTTTATTCTCTGTCTTTTAGGTATTGGTTATCCAGACCTTAACATTGCTAAAATAGGAGTGAATACCTTTTATTCTCTGTCTTTTAGGTATTTTTTATCCAAGCCTTAACATTGCTACAATAAGAGTGAATACCTTTTATTCTCTGTCTTTTAGGTATTGGTTATCCAAATCTTAACATTGCTACAATAGGAGTAAATACATTTTATTCTCTGTCTTTTAGGTATTGGTTATCCAAACCTTAACATTGCTACAATAGTAGTGAAAACCTTTTATTCTCTGTCTTTTAGGTATTGGTTATCCAAGACTTAGCATTGCTACAATAAGAGTGAATACGTTTTATTCCTTGTCTTTTAGGTATTGGTTATCCAGATTTTAACATTGCTAAAATAGTAGTGAATACCTTTTATTCTCTGTCTTTTAGGTATTGGTTATCCAGACCTTAACATTGCTAAAATAGGAGTGAATACCTTTTATTCTCTGTCTTTTAGGTATTTTTTATCCAAGCCTTAACATTGCTACAATAAGAGTGAATACCTTTTATTCTCTGTCTTTTAGGTATTGGTTATCCAAGCCTTAGCATTCCTACAATAAGAGTGAATACCTTTTATTCTATGTCATTTAGGTATTGGTTATCCAGACCTTAACATTGCTAAAATAGGAGTGAATACCTTTTATTCTCTGTCTTTTAGGTATTGGTTATCCAAGCCTTAACATTGCTACAATAAGAGTGAATACCTTTTATTCTCTGTCTTTTAGGTATTGGTTATCCAAACCTTAACATTGCTACAATAGGAGTGAAAACCTTTTATTCTCTGTCTTTTAGGTATTGGTTATCCAAGACTTAGCATTGCTACAATAAGAGTGAATACGTTTTATTCCTTGTCTTTTAGGTATTGGTTATCCAGATTTTAACATTGCTAAAATAGGAGTGAATACCTTTTATTCTCTGTCTTTTAGGTATTGGTTATCCAGACCTTAACATTGCTAAAATAGGAGTGAATACCTTTTATTCTCTGTCTTTTAGGTATTTTTTATCCAAGCCTTAACATTGCTACAATAAGAGTGAATACCTTTTATTCTCTGTCTTTTAGGTATTGGTTATCCAAGCCTTAGCATTCCTACAATAAGAGTGAATACCTTTTATTCTATGTCATTTAGGTATTGGTTATCCAGACCTTAACATTGCTAAAATAGGAGTGAATACCTTTTATTCTCTGTCTTTTAGGTATTGGTTATCCAAGCCTTAACATTGCTACAATAAGAGTGAATACCTTTTATTCTCTGTCTTTTAGGTATTGGTTATCCAAGCCTTAGCATTGCTACAATAAGAGTGAATACCTTTTATTCTCTGTCTTTTAGGTATTGGTTATCCAGACCTTAACATTGCTAAAATAGGAGTGAATAACTTTTATTCTCTGTCTTTTAGGTATTGGTTATCCAAGCCTTAGCATTGCTACAATAAGAGTGAATACCTTTTATTCTCTGTCTTTTAGGTATTGGTTATCCAGACCTTAACATTGCTAAAATAGGAGTGAATACCTTTTATTCTCTGTCTTTTAGGTATTTTTTATCCAAGCCTTAACATTGCTACAATAAGAGTGAATACCTTTTATTCTCTGTCTTTTAGGTATTGGTTATCCAAATCTTAACATTGCTACAATAGGTGTGAATACCTTTTATTCTCTGTCTTTTAGGTATTGGTTATCCTAGCAATAACATTGCTACAAAAAGGGTGAATACTTTTTATACTCTGTCTTTTAGGTATTGGTTATCCACACCTTAACATTCCTACAATAGGAGTGGATACCTTTTATTCTCTGTCTTATAGGTATTGGTTATCCAAGCCTTAGCATTGCTACAATAAGAGTGAATACCTTTTATTCTCTGTCTTTTAGGTATTGGTTATCCAAGCCATAGCATTGCTAATATAAGAGTGAATACCTTTTATTCTCTGTATTTTAGGTATTGGTTATCCAAGCCTTAGCATTGCTACAATAGGAGTGAATACCTTTTATTCTTTGTCTTTTAGGTATTGGTTATCCAGACCTTAACATTGCTACAATAGGAGTGAATACCTTTTATTCTCTGTCTTTTAGGAATTGGTTATCCAAGCCTTAGTATTGCTACAATAAGAGTGAATACCTTTTATTCTCTGTCTTTTAGGTATTGGTTATCCAAGCCTTAGCATT
The DNA here is from genome assembly GCA_036971475.1 of Prosapia bicincta. Lineage (NCBI taxonomy): Eukaryota > Metazoa > Arthropoda > Insecta > Hemiptera > Cercopidae > Prosapia > Prosapia bicincta. Next base: position 136,155,383 of record JBAIZL010000001.1, on the reverse strand, counting down.
GCTACAATAGGAGTGAATACCTTTTATTCTCTGTCTTTTAGGTATTGGTTATCCAGACCTTAACATTGCTACAATAGGAGTGAATACCTTTTATTCTCTGACTTTTAGGTATTGGTTATCCAAGCCTTAACATTGCTACAATAAGAGTGAATACCTTTAATTCTCTGTTTTTTAGGTATTGGTTATCCAAGCCTTAGCATTGCTACAATAAGAGTGAATACCTTTTATTCTCTGTCTTTTAGGTATTGGTTATCCAAGCCTTAGCATTGCTACAATAGGAGTGAATACCTTTTATTCTCTGTATTTTAGGTATTGGTTATCCAAGCCTTAGCATTGCTACAATAAAAGTGAATACCTTTTATTCTCTGTCTTTTAGGTATTGGTTATCCAAGCCATAGCATTGCTAATATAAGAGTGAATACCTTTTATTCTCTGTATTTTAGGTATTGGTTATCCAAGCCTTAGCATTGCTACAATAGGAGTGAATACCTTTTATTCTCTGTCTTTTAGGTATTGGATATCCAGACCTTAACATTGCTACAATAGGAGTGAATACCTTTTATTCTCTGTCTTTTAGGAATTGGTTATCCAAGCCTTAACATTGCTACAATAAGAGTGAATACCTTTTATTCTCTGGCTTTTATGTATTGGTTATCCAAGTCTTAACATTGCTACAATAGGAGTGAATACCTTTTGTTCTCTGTCTTTTAGGTATTGGTTATCCAAGCCTTAGAATTGCTACAATAAGAGTGAATACCTTTTATTCTCTGTCATTAGGTATTGGTTATCCAAGCAATAACATTGCTACAATAAGAGTGAATACCTTTTATACTCTGTCTTTTAGGTATTGGTTATCCAAACCTTAACATTGCTACAATAGGAGTGAATACCTTTTATTCTCTGTCTTTTAGGTATTGGTTGTCCAGACCTTAACTTTGCTAAAATAGGAGTGAATACCTTTTATTCTCTGTCTTTTAGGTATTGGTTATCCAAGCCTTGGCATTGCTACAATAAGAGTGAATACCTTTTATTCTCTGTCTTTTAGGTATTGGTTATCCAAGTCTTAGCATTGCTACAATAGGAGTGAATACCTTTTAATCTCTGTATTTTAGGTATTGGTTATCCAAGCAATAACATTGCTACAAAAAGGGTGAATACTTTTTATACTCTGTCTTTTAGGTATTGGTTGTCCAGACCTTAACTTTGCTACAATACGAGTGAATACCTTTTATTCTCTGTCTTTTAGGTATTTTTTATCCAAGCCTTGGCATTGCTACAATAAAAGTAAATACCTTTTATTCTCTGTCTTTTGGGTATTGGTTATTCAAGCCTTAGCATTGCGACAATAAGAGTGAATACCTTTTTTTCTCTGTCTTTTAGGTATTGGTTATAAAAGCCTTAGCATTGCTACAATAGGAGTGAATACCTTATATTCTCTGTCTTTTAGGTATTGGTTATCCAGACCTTAACATTGCTACAATAGGAGTGAATACCTTTTATTCTCTGTCTTTTATTTATTGGTTATCCAAGCCTTAACATTGCTACAATAAGAGTGAATACCTTTTATTCTCTGTCTTTTAGGTATTGGTTATCCAAGCCTTAGCATTGCTACAATAAGAGTGAATACCTTTTATTCTCTGTCTTTTAGGTATTGGTTATCCAAGCCTTAGCATTGCTACAATAGGAGTGAATACCTTTTATTCTCTGTCTTTTAGGTATTGGTTATACAGACATTAACATTGCTACAATAGGAGTGAATACCTTTTATTCTCTGTCTTTTAGGTATTGGATATCCAAGCCTTAGCATTGCTACAATAGGAGTGAATACCTTTTATTCTCTGTCTTTTAGGTATTGGTTATCTAGACCTTAACATTGCTACAATAGGAGTGAATACCTTTTATTCTCTGTCTTTTAGGTATTGGTTATCCAAGCCTTAACATTGCTACAATAAGAGAGAATACCTTTTATTTTTTTTCTATTAGGTATTGGTTATCCAAACCTTAACATTGCTACAATAGGAGTGAAAACCTTTTGTTCTATGACTTTTAGGTATTGGTTATACAAGCCTTAGCATTGCTACAACAAGAGTGAATAAGTTTTATTCTCTGTCTTTTAGGTATTGGTTATCCAGACCCTAACATTGCTACAATAGGAGTGAATACGTTTTATTCTCTGTCTTTTAGGTATTGGTTATCCAAGCCTTAGCACTGCTACAATAAGAGTGAATACATTTTATACTCTGTCCTCTAGATATTGGGTAACCAAAGCTTAACATTGCTACAATAGGAGTAAATACCTTTTATTCACGTTCTTTTAGGTATTGGTTATCCAGACCTTAACAATGCTAAAATAGGAGTGAATACCTTTTATTCTGTGTCTTTTAGGTATTGGTTATCCAAACCTTAACATTGCTACAATAGGAGTGAATACCTTTTATTCTCTGTCTTTTAGGTATTTTTCATCCAAGCAATAACATTGCTACAATAAGAGTGAATACTTTTTATACTCTGTCCTTTAGGTATTGGTTATCCAAACCTTAACATTGCTACAATAGGAGTGAATACGTTTTATTCTCTGTCTTTTAGGTATTGATTAACCAAACCTTAACATTGCTACAATAGGAGTGAATACCTTTTATTCTCTGTCATTTAGGTATTGGTCATCCAAGTAATAACATTGCTACAATAAGAGTGAATACTTTTTATACTCTGTCTTTTAGGTATTGGTTATCCAGACCTTAACAATGCTAAAATAGGAGGGAATACATTTTATTCTGTGTCTTTTAGGTATTGGTTATCCAAACCTTAACATTGCTACAATAGGAGTGAATACCGTTTATTCTCTGTCATTTAAGTATTGGTCATCCAAGCAATAACATTGCTACAATAAGAGTGAATACTTTTTATACTCTGTCCTTTAGGTATTGGTTATCCAGACCTTAACATTGCTACAATAGGAGTGAATACCTCTTATTCTCTGTCTTTTAGGTAATGGTTAACCAAAAATTAACATTGCTACAATAAGAGTGAATACTTTTTATACTCTGTCTTTTAGGTATTGGTTATCCAAACCTTAACATTGCTACAATAGGAGTGAATACGTTTTATTCTCTGTCTTTTTGGTATTGGTTATCCAGACCTTAACAATGCTAAAATAGGTGTGAATACCTTTTATTCTGTGTCTTTTAGGTATTGGTTATAAAAACCTTAACATTGCTACAATAGGAGTGAATACCTTTTATTCTCTGTCTTTTAGGTATTGGTCATCCAAGCAATAACATTGCTACAATAAGAGTGAATACTTTTTATACTCTGTCTTTTAGGTATTGGTTATCCAGACCTTAACAATGCTAAAATAGGAGTGAATACCTTTTATTCTCTGTCTTTTAGGTATTGGTTATCCAAGCCTTAGCATTGCTACAATAAGAGTGAATACCTTTTATTCTCTGACTTTTAGGAATTGGTTATCCAGACCTTAACATTGCTACAATAGGAGTGAATACCTTTTATTCTCTGTCATTTAAGTATTGGTCATCCAAGCAATAACATTGCTACAATAAGAGTGAATACTTTTTATACTCTGTCCTTTAGGTATTGGTTATCCAGACCTTAACATTGCTACAATAGGAGTGAATACCTCTTATTCTCTGTCATTTAGGTATTGGTCATCCAAGCAATAACATTGCTACAATAAGAGTGAATACTTTTTATACTCTGTCTTTTAGGTATTGGTTATCCAAACCTTAACATTGCTACAATAGGAGTGAATACCTTTTATTCTCTGTCTTTTAGGTATTGGTTATCCAGACCTTAACATTGCTACAATAAGAGTGAATAAATTTTATTCTCTGTCTTTTAGGTATTGGTTATCCAAGCCTTAGCATTGCTACAATAAGAGTGAATACCTTTTATTCTCTGTCTTTTAGGTATTACTATCCAAGCCTTAGCATTGCTACAATAAGAGTGAATACCTTTTATTCTCTGTCTTTTAGGTATTGGTTATCCAAGCCTTAGCATTGCTACAATAAGAGTGAATACCTTTTATTCTCTGTCTTTTAGGTATTGGTTATCCAAGCCTTAGCATTGCTACAATAGGAGTGAATACCTTTAATTCTCTGTCTTTTAGGTATTGGTCATCCAAGCAATAACATTGCTACAATAAGAGTGAATACTTTTTATACTCTGTCTTTTAGGTATTGGTTATCCAGACCTTAACAATGCTAAAATAGGAGGGAATACCTTTTATTCTGTGTCTTATAGGTATTGGTTATCCAAGCCTTAACATTGCTACAATAGGAGTGAAAACCTTTTGTTCTATGTCTTTTAGGTATTGGTTATACAAGCCTTAGCATTGCTACAACAAGAGTGAATACCTTTTATTCTCTGTATTTAGGTATTGGTTATCCAAACCTTAACATTGCTACAATAGCAGTTAATACTTTTTATTCTCTGTCTTTTAGGTATTGGTTATCCAGACCCTAACATTGCTACAATAGGAGTGAATACGTTTTATTCTCTGTCTTTTAGGTATTTTTTATCCAAGCCTTAGCACTGCTACAATAAGAGTGAATACTTTTTATACTCTGTCCTTTAGGTATTGGGTAACCAAAGCTTAACATTGCTACAATAGGAGTAAATACCTTTTATTCTCTGTCTTTTAGGTATTGGTTATCTAGACCTTAACAATGCTAAAATAGGAGTGAATACCTTTTATTCTGTGTCTTTTAGGTATTGGTTATCCAAACCTTAACATTGCTACAATAGGAGTGAATACCTTTTATTCTCTGTCTTTTAGGTATTGGTCATCCAAGCAATAACATTGCTACAATAAGAGTGAATACTTTTTATACTCTGTCCTTTAGGTATTGGTTATCCAAACCTTAACATTGCTACAATAGGAGTGAATACTTTTTATACTCTGTCTTTTAGGTAACGGTTAACCAAAAATTAACATTGCTACAATAAGAGTGAATACTTTTTATACTCTGTCTTTTAGTTATTGGTTATCCAGACCTTAACATTGCTACAATAGGAGTGAATGCCTTTTATGCTCAGTCTTTTAGGTATTGTTTATCCAAACCTTAACATTGCTACAATAGGAGTGAATACGTTTTATTCTCTGTCTTTAAGGTATTGATTAACCAAACCTTAACATTGCTACAATAGGAGTGAATACCTTTTATTCTCTGTCATTTAGGTATTGGTCACCCAAGCAATAACATTGCTACAATAAGAGTGAATACTTTTTATACTCTGTCTTTTAGGTATTCTTTATCCAGACCTTAACATTGCTACAATAGGAGTGAATACTTTTTATACTCTGTCTTTTAGGTATTGGTTATCCAAACCTTAACATTGCTACAGTAGGAGTGAATACCTTTTATTCTCTGTCCTTTAGGTATAGGATATCCAAGCAATAACATTGCTACAATAAGAGTGAATACCTTTTATTCTCTGTCTTTTAGGTATTACTATCCAAGCCTTAGCATTGCTACAATAGGAGTGAATACCTTTTTTTCTCTGTCTTTTAGGTATTGGTTAACCAAGTATTAGCATTGCCACAATAAGAGTGAATACCTTTTATTCTCTGTCTTTTAGGTATTGGTTATCCAAGCCTTAGCATTGCTACAATAAGAGTGAATACCTTTAATTCTCTGTCTTTTAGGTATTGGTTATCCAAGCCTTAGCATTGCTACAATAGGTATGGTTAAATTTTATTCTGTGTCTTTTACGAATTGGTTATCCAGACCTTACCATTGCTACAATAGGAGTGAATACCTTTTATTCTCTGTCTTTTAGGTATTGGTTATCCAAACCTTAGCATTGCTACAATAAGAGTGAATACCTTTTATTCTCTGTCTTTTAGGTATTGGTTATCCAAGTCTTAGCATTGCTACAATAGGAGTGAATGCCTTTTATTCTCTGTCTTTTAGGTATTGGTTATCCAGACCTTAACATTGCTACAATAGGAGTGAATACCTTTTATTCTCTGTCTTTTAGGAATTGGTTATCCAGACCTTAACATTGCTACAATAGGAGTGATTACCTTTTATTCTCTGTCTTATAGGTATTGGTTATCAAAGCCTTAGCATTGCTACAATAAGAGTGAATACCTTTTATTCTCTGTCTTTTAGGAATTGGTTATCCAGACCTTAACATTGCTACAATAGGAGTGAATACCTTTTATTCTCTGTCTTTTAGGAATTGGTTATCCAGACCTTAACATTGCTACAATAGGAGTGATTACCTTTTATTCTCTGTCTTATAGGTATTGGTTATCAAAGCCTTAGCATTGCTACAATAAGAGTGAATACCTTTTATTCTCTGTCTTTTAGGTATTGGTTATCCAAGCCTTAACATTGCTAAAATAAGAGTGAATCCTATTATTCTCTGTCTTTTAGGTATATGTTATCCAGGCCTTAACATTGCTACAATAGGAGTGAATACTTTTTGTTCTCTGTCTTTTAGGTATTGGTTATCCAACCCTTAGCATTGCTACAATAGGAGTGAATACCTTTTATTCTCGGTCTTTTAGGTATTTGTTATCAAGACCTTAACATTGCTACAATAGGAGTGAATACCTTTTATTCTCTGTCTTTTAGGTATTGGTTATCAAGACCTTAACATTGCTACAATAGGAGTGAATACCTTTTATTCCCTGTCTTTTAGGTATTGGTTATCCAGAGCTTAACATTGCTACAATAAGAGTGAATACCTTTTATTCTCTGTCTTTTAGGTATAGGTTATCCAAGCAATAACATTGCTACAAAAAGGGTGAATACTTTTTAAACTCTGTCTTTTAGGTATTGGTTATCCACACCTTAACATTGCTACAATAGCAGTGAATACCTTTTATTCTCTGTCTTTTAGGTATTGGTTATCCAAACCTTAACATTGCTAAAATAAGAGTGAATACTTTTTATACTCTGTCTTTTAGGTATTGGTTATCCAAACCTTAACATTGCTACATAGGAGTGAATACCTTTTATTCTCTGTCTTTTAGGTATTGGTTATCCAAGCTTTAGCATTGCTATAATAAGAGTGAATACCTTTTATTCTCTGTCTTTTAGGTATTGGTTATCCAAGCCTTAGCATTGCTACAATAGGAGTGAATACCTTTTATTCTCTGTCTTTTAGGTATTGGTTATCCAGACCTTAACATTGCTACAATAAGAGTGAATAAATTTTATTCTCTGTCTTTTAGGTATTGGTTATCCAAGCCTTAGCATTGCTACAATAAGAGTGAATACCTTTTATTCTCTGTCTTTTAGGTATTACTATCCAAGCCTTAGCATTGCTACAATAGGAGTGAATACCTTTTTTTCTCTGTCTTTTAGGTATTGGTTATCCAGACATTAACATTGCTACAATAAGAGTGAATACCTTTTATTCTCTGTCTTTTAGGTATTGGTTATCCAAGTATTAGCATTGCCACAATAAGAGTGAATCCTATTATTCTCTGTCTTTTAGGTATATGTTATCCAGGCCTTAACATTGCTACAATATTAGTGAATACCTTTTGTTCCCTGTCTTTTAGGTATTGGTTATCCAACCCTTAGCATTGCTACAATAAGAGTGAATACCTTTTATTCTCTGTCTTTTAGGTATTTGTTATCAAGACCTTAACAATGCTACAATAGGAGTGAATACCTTTTATTCTCTGTCTTTTAGGTATTGGTTATCCAGAGCTTAACATTGCTACAATAAGAGTGAATACCTTTTATTCTCTGTCTTTTAGGTATAGGTTATCCAAACCTTAACATTGCTACAATAGGAGTGAATACCTTTTATTCTCTGTCTTTTAGGTATTGGTTATCCAAGCCTTAGCATTGCTACAATAGGAGTGAGTACCTTTTATTCTCTGTCTTTTAGGTATTGGTTATCCAGACCTTAACATTGCTACAATAAGAGTGAATACATTTTATTCTCTGTCTTTTAGGTATAGGTTATCCAAGCAATAAAATTGCTACAATAAGAGTGAATACCTTTTATTCTCTGTCTTTTAGGTATTGGTTATCCAGACCTTAACATTGCTACAATAGGAGTGAATACGTTTAATTCTCTTTCTTTTAGGTATTGGTTATCCAAGCCTTAGCATTGCTACAATAGGAGTGAATACCTTTTATTCTCTGTCTTTTAGGTATTGGTTATCCATGCCTTAGCATTGCTACAATAGGAGTGAATACCTTTTATTCTCTGTCTTTTACGTATTGGTTATCCAGACCTTAACATTGCTACAATTGGAGTGAATACCTTTTATTCTCTGTCTTTTAGGTATTGGTTATCCAAATCTTAACATTGCTACAATAAGAGTGAATAACTTTTATTCTCTGTCTTTTAGGTATAGGTTATCCAAGCAATAACATTGCTACAATAAGAGTGAATACCTTTTATTCTCTGTCTTTTAGGTATTGGTTATCCAAATCTTAACATTGCTACAATAAGAGTGAATACCTTTTATTCTCTGTCTTTTAGGTATTGGTTATCCAAACCTTAACATTGCTACAATATTATTGAATCACTTATATTCTCTGTCTTTTATTTATTGGTTATCCAGACCTGCGCATTTTTTTTATTTATTCCTGCGCTTTTAGCTTGGGGCGTGAATAGGTATTTCTATACAACTTAATATGGGTATGGTAGTGTAAATGTATAGTATAACAATTAGTCATTACTTTAAACATCCTGATTAAACAATGTAAATGAATCCATTTTTTTTTTGGTAATTTTAAATACAGTACTAATGAGAAATATTTCTTTTTCAGATAAGTAATCCAAGAATAACCATTGCTACAATAGGAGTGAATACGTTTTATTCTTTTCTTTTAGGTATTGGTTATAAAAGCCTTAGCATTGCTACAATATGAGTGATTACGTTATATACTATTTATTTTTTGGTATTGGTTATTCAAGCCCTAACATTGGTACAGTAGGAGTGGTAACGTTTCATACTCTGTCTTTTAGGTATTGGTTATCCAAGCAATAACATTGCTACAATAAGAGTGAATACGTTTTATACTCTGTCTTTTAGGTATTGGTTATCCAAACCTTAACATTGCTACAATAGGAGTGAAAACCTTTTATTCTCTGTCTTTTAGGTATTGGTTATCCAAGACTTAGCATTGCTACAGTAAGAGTGAATACGTTTTATTCTCTGTCTTTTAGGTATTGGTTATCCAGATTTTAACATTGCTACAATAGGAGTGAATACCTTTTATTCTCTGTCTTTTAGGTATTGGTTATCCAAGCCTTAGCATTGCTACAATAGGAGTGAATACCTTTTATTCTCTGTCTTTTAGGTATTGGTTATCCAGACCTTAACATTGCTAACATAGGAGTGAATACCTTTTATTCTCTGTCTTTTAGGTATTGGTTATCCAAGCCTTAGCATTGCTACAATAAGAGTGAATACCTTTTATTCTCTGTCTTTTAGGAATTGGTTATCCAGACCTTAACATTGCTACAATAGGAGTGAATACCTGTTATTCTCTGTCTTATAGGTATTGGTTATCAAAGCCTTAGCATTGCTACAATAACAGTGAATACCTTTTATTCTCTGTCTTTTAGGTATTGGTTATCCAAGCCTTAACGTTGCTAAAATAAGAGTGAATCCTATTATTCTCTGTCTTTTAGGTATATGTTATCCAGCCTTAACATTGCTACAATAGGAGTGAATACCTTTTGTTCTCTGTCTTTTAGGTATTGGTTATCCAACCCTTAGCATTGCTACAATAAGAGTGAATACCTTTTATTCTCTGTCTTTTAGGTATTTGTTATCAAGACCTTAACATTGCTACAATAGGAGTGAATACCTTTTATTCTCTGCCTTTTAGGTATTGGTTATCCAAACCTTAACATTGCTAAAATAAGAGTGAATACTTTTTATACTCTGTCTTTTAGGTATTGGTTATCCAAACCTTGACATTGCTACAATAGGAGTGAATACCTTTAATTCTCTGTCTTTTAGGTATTGGTTATCCAAGCCTTAGCATTGCTACAATAAGAGTGAATACGTTTTATTCTCTGTCTTTTATGTATTGGTTATCCAGACCTTAACATTGCTACAATAGGAGTGAATACCTTTTATTCTCTGTCTTTTAGGTATTGGTTATCCAGACCTTAACATTGCTACAATAAGAGTGAATACATTTTATTCTCTGTCTTTTAGGTATAGGTTATCCAAGCAATAAAATTGCTACAATAAGAGTGAATACCTTTTATTCTCTGTCTTTTAGGTATTGGTTATCCAGACCTTAACATTGCAACAATAGGAGTGAATACGTTTAATTCACTTTCTTTTAGGTATTGGTTGTCCAAGCCTTAGCATTGCTACAATAGGAGTGAATACCTTTTATTCTCTGTCTTTTATGTATTGGTTATCCATGAATTAGCATTGCTACAATAGGAGTGAATACCTTTTATTCCCTGTCTTTTACGTATTGGTTATCCAGACCTTAACATTGCTACAATAGGAGTGAATACCTTTTATTCTCTGTCTTTTAGGTATTGGTTATCCAAATCTTAACATTGCTACAATAAGAGTGAATACCTTTTATTCTCTGTCTTTTAGGTATAGGTTATCCAAGCAATAACATTGCTACAATAAGAGTGAATTCCTTTTATTCTCTGTCTTTTAGGTATTGGTTATCCAAATCTTAACATTGCTACAATAGGAGTGAATACCTTTTATTCTCTGTCTTTTAGGTATTGGTTATCCAAACCTTAACATTGCTACAATATTAGTGAATCCCTTTTATTCTCTGTCTTTTAGGTATTGGTTATGCAGACCTGCGCATTTTTTTATTTATTCCTGCGCTTTTAGCTTGGGGCGTGAATAGGTATTTCTATACAACTTAATATGGGTATGGTAGTGTAAATGTATAGTATAACAATTAGTCATAACTTTAAACATCCTGATTAAACAATGTAAATGAATCCATTTTTTGTAGGTAATTTTAAATACTATACTAATGAGAAATATTTCTTTTTCAGATAAGTAATCCAAGAATAACCATTGCTACAATAGGAGTGAATACGTTTTATTCTTTTCTTTTAGGTATTGGTTATAAAAGCCTTAGCATTGCTACAATAGGAGTGATTACGTTATATACTATATATTTTTTGGTATTGGTTATTCAAGCCCTAACATTGGTACAGTAGGAGTGGTAACGTTTCATACTCTGTCTTTTAGGTATTGGTTATCCAAGCAATAACATTGCTACAATAAGAGTGAATACGTTTTATACTCTGTCTTTTAGGTATTGGTTATCCAAACCTTAACATTGCTACAATAGGAGTGAAAACCTTTTATTCTCTGTCTTTTAGGTATTGGTTATCCAATACTTAGCATTGCTACAATAAGAGTGAATACGTTTTATTCTCTGTCTTTTAGGTATTGGTTATCCAGATTTTAACATTGCTACAATAGGAGTGAATACCTTTTATTCTCTGTCTTTTAGGTATTGGTTATCCAAGCCGTAGCATTGCTACAATAGGAGTGAATACCTTTTATTCTCTGTCTTTTAGGTATTGGTTATCCAGACCTTAACATTGCTAAAATAGGAGTGAATACCTTTTATTCTCTGTCTTTTAGGTATTGGTTATCCAGACCTTAACATTGCTACAATAGGAGTGAATACCTTTTATTCTCTGTCTTTTAGGTATTGGTTATCCAGACCTTAACATTGCTACAATAAGAGTGAATACCTTTTATTCTCTGTCTTTTATTTATAGGTTATCCAAGCAATAACATTGCTACAATAAGAGTGAATACCTTTTATTCTCTGTCTTTTAGGTATTGGTTATCCAAACCTTAACATTGCTACAATATTAGTGAATACCTTTTATTCTCTGTCTTTTAGGTATTGGTTATCCAGACCTGCGCATTTTTTTTATTTATTCCTGCGCTTTTAGCTTGGGGCGTGAATAGGTATTTCTATACATCTTAATATGGGTATGGTAGTGTAAATGTATAGTATAACAATTAGTCATTACTTTAAACATCCTGATTAAACAATGTAAATGAATCCATTTTTTTTGGTAATTTTAAATACTATACTAATGAGAAATATTTCTTTTTCAGATAAGTAATCCAAGAATAACCATTGCTACAATAGGAGTGAATACGTTTTATTCTTTTCTTTTAGGTATTGGTTATAAAAGCCTTAGCATTGTTACAATAGGAGTGATTACGTTATATACTATATATTTTTTGGTATTGGTTATTCAAGCCCTAACATTGGTACAGTAGGAGTGGTAACGTTTCATACTCTGTCTTTTAGGTATTGGTTATCCAAGCAATAACATTGCTACAATAAGAGTGAATACGTTTTATACTCTGTCTTTTAGGTATTGGTTATCCAAACCTTAACATTGCTACAATAGGAGTGAAAACCTTTTATTCTCTGTCTTTTAGGTATTGGTTATCCAATACTTAGCATTGCTACAATAAGAGTGAATACGTTTTATTCTCTGTCTTTTAGGTATTGGTTATCCAGATTTTAACATTGCTACAATAGGAGTGAATACCTTTTATTCTCTGTCTTTTAGGTATTGGTTATAAAAGCCGTAGCATTGCTACAATAGGAGTGAATACCTTTTATTCTCTGTCTTTTAGGTATTGGTTATCCAGACCTTAACATTGCTAAAATAGGAGTGAATACCTTTTATTCTCTGTCTTTTAGGTATTGGTTATCCAAGCCTTAGCATTGCTACAATAAGAGGAATACCTTTTATTCTCTGTCTTTTAGGAATTGGTTATCCAGACCTTAACATTGCTACAATAGGAGTGAATACCTGTTATTCTCTGTCTTATAGGTATTGGTTATCAAAGCCTTAGCATTGCTACAATAAGAGTGAATGCCTTTTATTCTCTGTCTTTTAGGTATTGGTTATCCAAGCCTTAACATTGCTAAAATAAGAGTGAATCCTATTATTCTCTGTCTTTTAGGTATATGTTCTCCAGGCCTTAACATTGCTACAATAGGAGTGAATACCTTTTGTTCTCTGTCTTTTAGGTATTGGTTATCCAACCCTTAGCATTGCTACAATAAGAGTGAATACCTTTTATTCTCTGTCTTTTAGGTATTTGTTATCAAGACCTTAACATTGCTACAATAGGAGTGAATACCTTTTATTCTCTGTCTTTTAGGTATTGGTTATCCAGAGCTTAACATTGCTACAATAAGAGTGAATACCTTTTATTCTCTGTCTTTTAGGTATAGGTTATCCAAGCAATAACATTGCTACAAAAAGGGTGAATACTTTTTAAACTCTGTCTTTTAGGTATTGGTTATCAACACCTTAACATTGCTTCAATAGCAGTGAATACCTTTTATTCTCTGTCTTTTAGGTATTGGTTATCCAAACCTTAACATTGCTAAAATAAGAGTGAATACTTTTTATACTCTGTCTTTTAGGTATTGGTTATCCAAACCTTAACATTGCTACAATAGGAGTGAATACCTTTTATTCTCTGTCTTTTAGGTATTGGTTATCCAAGCCTTAGCATTGCTACAATAAGAGTGAATACGTTTTATTCTCTGTCTTTTATGTATTGGTTATCCAGACCTTAACATTGCTACAATAGGAGTGAATACCTTTTATTCTCTGTCTTTTAGGTATTGGTTATCCAAATCTTAACATTGCTACAATAAGAGTGAATACCTTTTATTCTCTGTCTTTTAGGTATAGGTTATCCAAGCAATAACATTGCTACAATAAGAGTGAATACTTTTATTCTCTGTCTTTTAGGTATTGGTTATCCAAATCTTAACATTGCTACAATAGGAGTGAATACCTTTTATTCTCTGTCTTTTAGGTATTGGTTATCCAAACCTTAACATTGCTACAATATTAGTGAATCCCTTTTATTCTCTGTCTTTTAGGTATTGGTTATCCAGACCTGCGCAGTTTTTTTATTTATTCCTGCGCTTTTAGCTTGGGGCGTGAATAGGTATTTCTATACAACTTAATATGGGTATGGTAGTGTAAATGTATAGTATAACAATTAGTCATTACTTTAAACATCCTGATTAAACAATGTAAATGAATCCATTTTTTTTTTGGTAATTTTAAATACTATACTAATGAGAAATATTTCTTTTTCAGATAAGTAATCCAAGAATAACCATTGCTACAATAGGAGTGAATACGTTTAATTCTTTTCTTTTAGGTATTGGTTATAAAAGCCTTAGCATTGCTACAATAGGAGTGATTACGTTGTATACTATATATTTTTTGGTATTGGTTATTCAAGCCCTAACATTGGTACAGTAGGAGTGGTAACGTTTCATACTCTGTCTTTTAGGTATTGGTTATCCAAGCAATAACATTGCTACAATAAGAGTGAATACGTTTTATACTCTGTCTTTTAGGTATTGGTTATCCAAACCTTAACATTGCTACAATAGGAGTGAAAAACTTTTATTCTCTGTCTTTTAGGTATTGGTTATCCAAGACTTAGCATTGCTACAATAAGAGTGAATACGTTTTATTCTCTGTCTTTTAGGTATTGGTTATCCAGATTTTAACATTGCTACAATAGGAGTGAATACCTTTTATTCTCTGTCATTAAGGTATTGGTTATCCAAGCCTTAGCATTGCTACAATAGGAGTGAATACCTTTTATTCTCTGTCTTTTAGGTATTGGTTATCCAGACCTTAACATTGCTAAAATAGGAGTGAATACCTTTTATTCTCTGTCTTTTAGGTATTGGTTATCCAAGCCTTAACATTGCTACAATAAGAGTGAATACGTTTTATTCTTTGTCTTTTAGGTATTGGTTATCCAGATTTTAACATTGCTACAATAGGAGTGAATACCTTTTATTCTCTGTCTTTTAGGTATTGGTTATCAACACCTTAACATTGCTTCAATAGCAGTGAATACATTTTATTCTCTGTCTTTTAGGTATTGGTTATCCAAACCTTAACATTGCTAAAATAAGAGTGAATACTTTTTATACTCTGTCTGTTAGGTATTGGTTATCCAAACCTTAACATTGCTACAATAGGAGTGAATACCTTTTATTCTCTGTCTTTTAGGTATTGGTTATCCAAGCCTTAGCATTGCTACAATAAGAGTGAATACGTTTTATTCTCTGTCTTTTATGTATTGGTTATCCAGACCTTAACATTGCTACAATAGGAGTGAATACCTTTTATTCTCTGTCTTTTAGGTATTGGTTATCCAGACCTTAACATTGCTACAATAAGAGTGATTACATTTTATTCTCTGTCTTTTAGGTATAGGTTATCCAAGCAATAAAATTGCTACAATAAGAGTGAATACCTTTTATTCTCTGTCTTTTAGGTATTGGTTATCCAGACCTTAACATTGCTACAATAGGAGTGAATACGTTTAATTCTCTTTATTTAGGTATTGGTTATCCAAGCCTTAGCATTGCTACAATAGGAGTGAATACCTTTTATTCTCTGTCTTTTAGGTATTGGTTATCCATGCCTTAGCATTGCTACAATAGGAGTGAATACCTTTTATTCTCTGTCTTTTACGTATTGGTTATCCAGACCTTAACATTGCTACAATAGGAGTGAATACCTTTTATTCTCTGTCTTTTAGGTATTGGTTATCCAAATCTTAACATTGCTACAATAAGAGTGAATACCTTTTATTCTCTGTCTTTTAGGTATAGGTTATCCAAGCAATAACATTGCTACAATAAGAGTGAATACCTTTTATTCTCTGTCTTTTAGGTATTGGTTATCCAAATCTTAACATTGCTACAATAGGAGTGAATACCTTTTATTCTCTGTCTTTTAGGTATTGGTTATCCAAACCTTAACATTGCTACAATATTAGTGAATCCCTTTTATTCTCTGTCTTTTAGGTATTGGTTATCCAGACCTGCGCATTTTTTTTATTTATTCCTGCGCTTTTAGCTTGGGGCGTGAATAGGTATTTCTATACAACTTAATATGGGTATGGTAGTGTAAATGTATAGTATAACAATTAGTCATTACTTTAAACATCCTGATTAAACAATGTAAATGAATCCATTTTTATTTGGTAATTTTAAATACTATACTAATGAGAAATATTTCTTTTTCAGATAAGTAATCCAAGAATAACCATTGCTACAATAGGAGTGAATACGTTTTATTCTTTTCTTTTAGGTATTGGTTATAAAAGCCTTAGCATTGCTACAATAGGAGTGATTACGTTGTATACTATATATTTTTTGGTATTGGTTATCCAAGCCTTAACATTGCTAAAATAAGAGTGAATCCTATTATTCTCTGTCTTTTAGGTATATGTTATCCAGGCCTTAACATTGCTACAATAGGAGTGAATACCTTTTGTTCTCTGTCTTTTAGGTATTGGTTATCCAACCTTAGCATTGCTACAATAAGAGTGAATACCTTTTATTCTCTGTCTTTTAGGTATTTGTTATCAAGACCTTAACATTGCTACAATAGGAGTGAATACCTTTTATTCTCTGTCTTTTAGGTATTGGTTATCCAGAGCTTAACATTGCTACAATAAGAGTGAATACCTTTTATTCTGTGTCTTTTAGGTATAGGTTATCCAAGCAATAACATTGCTACAAAAAGGGTGAATACTTTTTAAACTCTGTCTTTTAGGTATTATTTATCCACACCTTAACATTGCTACAATAGCAGTGAATACCTTTTATTCTCTGTCTTTTAGGTATTGGTTATCCAAATCTTAACATTGCTACAATAAGAGTGAATACCTTTTATTCTCTGTCTTTTAGGTATAGGTTATCCAAGCAATAACATTGCTACAATAAGAGTGAATTCCTTTTATTCTCTGTCTTTTAGGTATTGGTTATCCAAATCTTAACATTGCTACAATAGGAGTGAATACCTTTTATTCTCTGTCTTTTAGGTATTGGTTATCCAAACCTTAACATT
Source organism: Prosapia bicincta (assembly GCA_036971475.1). Classification (NCBI taxonomy): domain Eukaryota; kingdom Metazoa; phylum Arthropoda; class Insecta; order Hemiptera; family Cercopidae; genus Prosapia; species Prosapia bicincta. The sequence goes on along the minus strand of JBAIZL010000001.1, from coordinate 136,138,487 downwards.
GCTACAATATTAGTGAATCCCTTTTATTCTCTGTCTTTTAGGTATTGGTTATGCAGACCTGCGCATTTTTTTATTTATTCCTGCGCTTTTAGCTTGGGGCGTGAATAGGTATTTCTATACAACTTAATATGGGTATGGTAGTGTAAATGTATAGTATAACAATTAGTCATAACTTTAAACATCCTGATTAAACAATGTAAATGAATCCATTTTTTGTAGGTAATTTTAAATACTATACTAATGAGAAATATTTCTTTTTCAGATAAGTAATCCAAGAATAACCATTGCTACAATAGGAGTGAATACGTTTTATTCTTTTCTTTTAGGTATTGGTTATAAAAGCCTTAGCATTGCTACAATAGGAGTGATTACGTTATATACTATATATTTTTTGGTATTGGTTATTCAAGCCCTAACATTGGTACAGTAGGAGTGGTAACGTTTCATACTCTGTCTTTTAGGTATTGGTTATCCAAGCAATAACATTGCTACAATAAGAGTGAATACGTTTTATACTCTGTCTTTTAGGTATTGGTTATCCAAACCTTAACATTGCTACAATAGGAGTGAAAACCTTTTATTCTCTGTCTTTTAGGTATTGGTTATCCAATACTTAGCATTGCTACAATAAGAGTGAATACGTTTTATTCTCTGTCTTTTAGGTATTGGTTATCCAGATTTTAACATTGCTACAATAGGAGTGAATACCTTTTATTCTCTGTCTTTTAGGTATTGGTTATCCAAGCCGTAGCATTGCTACAATAGGAGTGAATACCTTTTATTCTCTGTCTTTTAGGTATTGGTTATCCAGACCTTAACATTGCTAAAATAGGAGTGAATACCTTTTATTCTCTGTCTTTTAGGTATTGGTTATCCAGACCTTAACATTGCTACAATAGGAGTGAATACCTTTTATTCTCTGTCTTTTAGGTATTGGTTATCCAGACCTTAACATTGCTACAATAAGAGTGAATACCTTTTATTCTCTGTCTTTTATTTATAGGTTATCCAAGCAATAACATTGCTACAATAAGAGTGAATACCTTTTATTCTCTGTCTTTTAGGTATTGGTTATCCAAACCTTAACATTGCTACAATATTAGTGAATACCTTTTATTCTCTGTCTTTTAGGTATTGGTTATCCAGACCTGCGCATTTTTTTTATTTATTCCTGCGCTTTTAGCTTGGGGCGTGAATAGGTATTTCTATACATCTTAATATGGGTATGGTAGTGTAAATGTATAGTATAACAATTAGTCATTACTTTAAACATCCTGATTAAACAATGTAAATGAATCCATTTTTTTTTGGTAATTTTAAATACTATACTAATGAGAAATATTTCTTTTTCAGATAAGTAATCCAAGAATAACCATTGCTACAATAGGAGTGAATACGTTTTATTCTTTTCTTTTAGGTATTGGTTATAAAAGCCTTAGCATTGCTACAATAGGAGTGATTACGTTATATACTATATATTTTTTGGTATTGGTTATTCAAGCCCTAACATTGGTACAGTAGGAGTGGTAACGTTTCATACTCTGTCTTTTAGGTATTGGTTATCCAAGCAATAACATTGCTACAATAAGAGTGAATACGTTTTATACTCTGTCTTTTAGGTATTGGTTATCCAAACCTTAACATTGCTACAATAGGAGTGAAAACCTTTTATTCTCTGTCTTTTAGGTATTGGTTATCCAATACTTAGCATTGCTACAATAAGAGTGAATACGTTTTATTCTCTGTCTTGTAGGTATTGGTTATCCAGATTTTAACATTGCTACAATAGGAGTGAATACCTTTTATTCTCTGTCTTTTAGGTATTGGTTATAAAAGCCGTAGCATTGCTACAATAGGAGTGAATACCTTTTATTCTCTGTATTTTAGGTATTGGTTATCCAAGCCTTAGCATTGCTACAATAAGAGGAATACCTTTTATTCTCTGTCTTTTAGGAATTGGTTATCCAGACCTTAACATTGCTACAATAGGAGTGAATACCTGTTATTCTCTGTCTTATAGGTATTGGTTATCAAAGCCTTAGCATTGCTACAATAAGAGTGAATGCCTTTTATTCTCTGTCTTTTAGGTATTGGTTATCCAAGCCTTAACATTGCTAAAATAAGAGTGAATCCTATTATTCTCTGTCTTTTAGGTATATGTTCTCCAGGCCTTAACATTGCTACAATAGGAGTGAATACCTTTTGTTCTCTGTCTTTTAGGTATTGGTTATCCAACCCTTAGCATTGCTACAATAAGAGTGAATACCTTTTATTCTCTGTCTTTTAGGTATTTGTTATCAAGACCTTAACATTGCTACAATAGGAGTGAATACCTTTTATTCTCTGTCTTTTAGGTATTGGTTATCCAGAGCTTAACATTGCTACAATAAGAGTGAATACCTTTTATTCTCTGTCTTTTAGGTATAGGTTATCCAAGCAATAACATTGCTACAAAAAGGGTGAATACTTTTTAAACTCTGTCTTTTAGGTATTGGTTATCAACACCTTAACATTGCTTCAATAGCAGTGAATACCTTTTATTCTCTGTCTTTTAGGTATTGGTTATCCAAACCTTAACATTGCTAAAATAAGAGTGAATACTTTTTATACTCTGTCTTTTAGGTATTGGTTATCCAAACCTTAACATTGCTACAATAGGAGTGAATACCTTTTATTCTCTGTCTTTTAGGTATTGGTTATCCAAGCCTTAGCATTGCTACAATAAGAGTGAATACGTTTTATTCTCTGTCTTTTATGTATTGGTTATCCAGACCTTAACATTGCTACAATAGGAGTGAATACCTTTTATTCTCTGTCTTTTAGGTATTGGTTATCCAAATCTTAACATTGCTACAATAAGAGTGAATACCTTTTATTCTCTGTCTTTTAGGTATAGGTTATCCAAGCAATAACATTGCTACAATAAGAGTGAATACTTTTATTCTCTGTCTTTTAGGTATTGGTTATCCAAATCTTAACATTGCTACAATAGGAGTGAATACCTTTTATTCTATGTCTTTTAGGTATTGGTTATCCAAACCTTAACATTACTACAATATTAGTGAATCCCTTTTATTCTCTGTCTTTTAGGTATTGGTTATCCAGACCTGCGCAGTTTTTTTATTTATTCCTGCGCTTTTAGCTTGGGGCGTGAATAGGTATTTCTATACAACTTAATATGGGTATGGTAGTGTAAATGTATAGTATAACAATTAGTCATTACTTTAAACATCCTGATTAAACAATGTAAATGAATCCATTTTTTTTTTTGGTAATTTTAAATACTATACTAATGAGAAATATTTCTTTTTCAGATAAGTAATCCAAGAATAACCATTGCTACAATAGGAGTGAATACGTTTAATTCTTTTCTTTTAGGTATTGGTTATAAAAGCCTTAGCATTGCTACAATAGGAGTGATTACGTTGTATACTATATATTTTTTGGTATTGGTTATTCAAGCCCTAACATTGGTACAGTAGGAGTGGTAACGTTTCATACTCTGTCTTTTAGGTATTGGTTATCCAAGCAATAACATTGCTACAATAAGAGTGAATACGTTTTATACTCTGTCTTTTAGGTATTGGTTATCCAAACCTTAACATTGCTACAATAGGAGTGAAAACCTTTTATTCTCTGTCTTTTAGGTATTGGTTATACAAGACTTAGCATTGCTACAATAAGAGTGAATACGTTTTATTCTCTGTCTTTTAGGTATTGGTTATCCAGATTTTAACATTGCTACAATAGGAGTGAATACCTTTTATTCTCTGTCATTAAGGTATTGGTTATCCAAGCCTTAGCATTGCTACAATAGGAGTGAATACCTTTTATTCTCTGTCTTTTAGGTATTGGTTATCCAAGCCTTAACATTGCTACAATAAGAGTGAATACGTTTTATTCTTTGTCTTTTAGGTATTGGTTATCCAGATTTTAACATTGCTACAATAGGAGTGAATACCTTTTATTCTCTGTCTTTTAGGTATTGGTTATCAACACCTTAACATTGCTTCAATAGCAGTGAATACATTTTATTCTCTGTCTTTTAGGTATTGGTTATCCAAACCTTAACATTGCTAAAATAAGAGTGAATACTACTTTTTATACTCTGTCTTTTAGGTATTGGTTATCCAAACCTTAACATTGCTACAATAGGAGTGAATACCTTTTATTCTCTGTCTTTTAGGTATTGGTTATCCAAGCCTTAGCATTGCTACAATAAGAGTGAATACGTTTTATTCTCTGTCTTTTATGTATTGGTTATCCAGACCTTAACATTGCTACAATAGGAGTGAATACCTTTTATTCTCTGTCTTTTAGGTATTGGTTATCCAGACCTTAACATTGCTACAATAAGAGTGATTACATTTTATTCTCTGTCTTTTAGGTATAGGTTATCCAAGCAATAAAATTGCTACAATAAGAGTGAATACATTTTATTCTCTGTCTTTTAGGTATTGGTTATCCAGACCTTAACATTGCTACAATAGGAGTGAATACGTTTAATTCTCTTTATTTAGGTATTGGTTATCCAAGCCTTAGCATTGCTACAATAGGAGTGAATACCTTTTATTCTCTGTCTTTTAGGTATTGGTTATCCATGCCTTAGCATTGCTTCAATTGGAGTGAATACCTTTTATTCTCTGTCTTTTACGTATTGGTTATCCAGACCTTAACATTGCTACAATAGGAGTGAATACCTTTTATTCTCTGTCTTTTAGGTATTGGTTATCCAAATCTTAACATTGCTACAATAAGAGTGAATACCTTTTATTCTCTGTCTTTTAGGTATAGGTTATCCAAGCAATAACATTGCTACAATAAGAGTGAATACCTTTTATTCTCTGTCTTTTAGGTATTGGTTATCCAAATCTTAACATTGCTACAATAGGAGTGAATACCTTTTATTCTCTGTCTTTTAGGTATTGGTTATCCAAACCTTAACATTGCTACAATATTAGTGAATCCCTTTTATTCTCTGTCTTTTAGGTATTGGTTATCCAGACCTGCGCATTTTTTTTATTTATTCCTGCGCTTTTAGCTTGGGGCGTGAATAGGTATTTCTATACAACTTAATATGGGTATGGTAGTGTAAATGTATAGTATAACAATTAGTCATTACTTTAAACATCCTGATTAAACAATGTAAATGAATCCATTTTTATTTGGTAATTTTAAATACTATACTAATGAGAAATATTTCTTTTTCAGATAAGTAATCCAAGAATAACCATTGCTACAATAGGAGTGAATACGTTTTATTCTTTTCTTTTAGGTATTGGTTATAAAAGCCTTAGCATTGCTACAATAGGAGTGATTACGTTGTATACTATATATTTTTTGGTATTGGTTATCCAAGCCTTAACATTGCTAAAATAAGAGTGAATCCTATTATTCTCTGTCTTTTAGGTATATGTTATCCAGGCCTTAACATTGCTACAATAGGAGTGAATACCTTTTGTTCTCTGTCTTTTAGGTATTGGTTATCCAACCTTAGCATTGCTACAATAAGAGTGAATACCTTTTATTCTCTGTCTTTTAGGTATTTGTTATCAAGACCTTAACATTGCTACAATAGGAGTGAATACCTTTTATTCTCTGTCTTTTAGGTATTGGTTATCCAGAGCTTAACATTGCTACAATAAGAGTGAATACCTTTTATTCTGTGTCTTTTAGGTATAGGTTATCCAAGCAATAACATTGCTACAAAAAGGGTGAATACTTTTTAAACTCTGTCTTTTAGGTATTATTTATCCACACCTTAACATTGCTACAATAGCAGTGAATACCTTTTATTCTCTGTCTTTTAGGTATTGGTTATCCAAACCTTAACATTGCTAAAATAAGAGTGAATACTTTTTATACTCTGTCTTTTAGGTATTGGTTATCCAAACCTTAACATTGCTACAATAGGAGTGAATACCTTTTATTCTCTGTCTTTTAGGTATTGGTTATCCATGCCTTAGCATTGCTACAATAGGAGTGAATACCTTTTATTCTCTGTCTTTTACGTATTGGTTATCCAGACCTTAACATTGCTACAATAGGAGTGAATACCTTTTATTCTCTGTCTTTTAGGTATTGGTTATCCAAATCTTAACATTGCTACAATAAGAGTGAATACCTTTTATTCTCTGTCTTTTAGGTATAGGTTATCCAAGCAATAACATTGCTACAATAAGAGTGAATACTTTTATTCTCTGTCTTTTAGGTATTGGTTATCCAAATCTTAACATTGCTACAATAGGAGTGAATACCTTTTATTCTCTGTCTTTTAGGTATTGGTTATCCAAACCTTAACATTGCTACAATATTAGTGAATCCCTTTTATTCTCTGTCTTTTAGGTATTGGTTATCCAGACCTGCGCAGTTTTTTTATTTATTCCTGCGCTTTTAGCTTGGGGCGTGAATAGGTATTTCTATACAACTTAATATGGGTATGGTAGTGTAAATGTATAGTATAACAATTAGTCATTACTTTAAACATCCTGATTAAACAATGTAAATGAATCCATTTTTTTTTTGGTAATTTTAAATACTATACTAATTTGAAATATTTCTTTTTCAGATAAGTAATCCAAGAATAACCATTGCTACAATAGGAGTGAATACGTTTAATTCTTTTCTTTTAGGTATTGGTTATAAAAGCCTTAGCATTGCTACAATAGGAGTGATTACGTTGTATACTATATATTTTTTGGTATTGGTTATTCAAGCCCTAACATTGGTACAGTAGGAGTGGTAACGTTTCATACTCTGTCTTTTAGGTATTGGTTATCCAAGCAATAACATTGCTACAATAAGAGTGAATACGTTTTATACTCTGTCTTTTAGGTATTGGTTATCCAAACCTTAACATTGCTACAATAGGAGTGAAAACCTTTTATTCTCTGTCTTTTAGGTATTGGTTATCCAAGACTTAGCATTGCTACAATAAGAGTGAATACGTTTTATTCTCTGTCTTTTAGGTATTGGTTATCCAGATTTTAACATTGCTACAATAGGAGTGAATACCTTTTATTCTCTGTCATTAAGGTATTGGTTATCCAAGCCTTAGCATTGCTACAATAGGAGTGAATACCTTTTATTCTCTGTCTTTTAGGTATTGGTTATCCAGACCTTAACATTGCTAAAATAGGAGTGAATACCTTTTATTCTCTGTCTTTTAGGTATTGGTTATCCAAGCCTTAACATTGCTACAATAAGAGTGAATACGTTTTATTCTTTGTCTTTTAGGTATTGGTTATCCAGATTTTAACATTGCTACAATAGGAGTGAATACCTTTTATTCTCTGTCTTTTAGGTATTGGTTATCAACACCTTAACATTGCTTCAATAGCAGTGAATACATTTTATTCTCTGTCTTTTAGGTATTGGTTATCCAAACCTTAACATTGCTAAAATAAGAGTGAATACTTTTTATACTCTGTCTTTTAGGTATTGGTTATCCAAACCTTAACATTGCTACAATAGGAGTGAATACCTTTTATTCTCTGTCTTTTAGGTATTGGTTATCCAAGCCTTAGCATTGCTACAATAAGAGTGAATACGTTTTATTCTCTGTCTTTTATGTATTGGTTATCCAGACCTTAACATTGCTACAATAGGAGTGAATACCTTTTATTCTCTGTCTTTTAGGTATTGGTTATCCAGACCTTAACATTGCTACAATAAGAGTGATTACATTTTATTCTCTGTCTTTTAGGTATAGGTTATCCAAGCAATAAAATTGCTACAATAAGAGTGAATACCTTTTATTCTCTGTCTTTTAGGTATTGGTTATCCAGACCTTAACATTGCTACAATAGGAGTGAATACGTTTAATTCTCTTTATTTAGGTATTGGTTATCCAAGCCTTAGCATTGCTACAATAGGAGTGAATACCTTTTATTCTCTGTCTTTTAGGTATTGGTTATCCATGCCTTAGCATTGCTACAATAGGAGTGAATACCTTTTATTCTCTGTCTTTTACGTATTGGTTATCCAGACCTTAACATTGCTACAATAGGAGTGAATACCTTTTATTCTCTGTCTTTTAGGTATTGGTTATCCAAATCTTAACATTGCTACAATAAGAGTGAATACCTTTTATTCTCTGTCTTTTAGGTATAGGTTATCCAAGCAATAACATTGCTACAATAAGAGTGAATACCTTTTATTCTCTGTCTTTTAGGTATTGGTTATCCAAATCTTAACATTGCTACAATAGGAGTGAATACCTTTTATTCTCTGTCTTTTAGGTATTGGTTATCCAAACCTTAACATTGCTACAATATTAGTGAATCCCTTTTATTCTCTGTCTTTTAGGTATTGGTTATCCAGACCTGCGCATTTTTTTTATTTATTCCTGCGCTTTTAGCTTGGGGCGTGAATAGGTATTTCTATACAACTTAATATGGGTATGGTAGTGTAAATGTATAGTATAACAATTAGTCATTACTTTAAACATCCTGATTAAACAATGTAAATGAATCCATTTTTATTTGGTAATTTTAAATACTATACTAATGAGAAATATTACTTTTTCAGATAAGTAATCCAAGAATAACCATTGCTACAATAGGAGTGAATATGTTTTATTCTTTTCTTTTAGGTATTGGTTATAAAAGCCTTAGCATTGCTACAATAGGAGTGATTACGTTGTATACTATATATTTTTTGGTATTGGTTATCCAAGCCTTAACATTGCTAAAATAAGAGTGAATCCTATTATTCTCTGTCTTTTAGGTATATGTTATCCAGGCCTTAACATTGCTACAATAGGAGTGAATACCTTTTGTTCTCTGTCTTTTAGGTATTGGTTATCCAACCTTAGCATTGCTACAATAAGAGTGAATACCTTTTATTCTCTGTCTTTTAGGTATTTGTTATCAAGACCTTAACATTGCTACAATAGGAGTGAATACCTTTTATTCTCTGTCTTTTAGGTATTGGTTATCCAGAGCTTAACATTGCTACAATAAGAGTGAATACCTTTTATTCTGTGTCTTTTAGGTATAGGTTATCCAAGCAATAACATTGCTACAAAAAGGGTGAATACTTTTTAAACTCTGTCTTTTAGGTATTATTTATCCACACCTTAACATTGCTACAATAGCAGTGAATACCTTTTATTCTCTGTCTTTTAGGTATTGGTTATCCAAACCTTAACATTGCTAAAATAAGAGTGAATACTTTTTATACTCTGTCTTTTAGGTATTGGTTATCCAAACCTTAACATTGCTACAATAGGAGTGAATACCTTTTATTCTCTGTCTTTTAGGTATTGGTTATCCAAGCCTTAGCATTGCTACAATAAGAGTGAATACGTTTTATTCTCTGTCTTTTATGTATTGGTTATCCAGACCTTAACATTGCTACAATAGGAGTGAATACCTTTTATTCTCTGTCTTTTAGGTATTGGTTATCCAGACCTTAACATTGCTACAATAAGAGTGAATACATTTTATTCTCTGTCTTTTAGGTATAGGTTATCCAAGCAATAAAATTGCTACAATAAGAGTGAATACCCTTTATTCTCTGTGTTTTAGGTATTGGTTATCCAGACCTTAACATTGCTACAATAGGAGTGAATACGTTTAATTCTCTTTATTTAGGTATTGGTTATCCAAGCCTTAGCATTGCTACAATAGGAGTGAATACCTTTTATTCTCTGTCTTTTAGGTATTGGTTATCCATGCCTTAGCATTGCTACAATAGGAGTGAATACCTTTTATTCTCTGTCTTTTACGTATTGGTTATCCAGACCTTAACATTACTACAATAGGAGTGAATACCTTTTATTCTCTGTCTTTTAGGTATTGTTTATCCAAATCTTAACATTGCTACAATAAGAGTGAATACCTTTTATTCTCTGTCTTTTAGGTATAGGTTATCCAAGCAATAACATTGCTACAATAAGAGTGAATACCTTTTATTCTCTGTCTTTTAGGTATTGGTTATCCAAATCTTAACATTGCTACAATAGGAGTGAATACCTTTTATTCTCTGTCTTTTAGGTATTGGTTATCCAAACCTTAACATTGCTACAATATTAGTGAATCCCTTTTATTCTCTGTCTTTTAGGTATTGGTTATCCAGACCTGCGCATTTTTTTTATTTATTCCTGCGCTTTTAGCTTGGGGCGTGAATAGGTATTTCTATACAACTTAATATGGGTATGGTAGTGTAAATGTATAGTATAACAATTAGTCATTACTTTAAACATCCTGATTAAACAATGTAAATGAATCCATTTTTTTTTTGGTAATTTTAAATACTATACTAATGAGAAATATTTCTTTTTCAGATAAGTAATCCAAGAATAACCATTGCTACAATAGGAGTGAATACGTTTTATTCTTTTCTTTTAGGTATTGGTTATAAAAGCCTTAGCATTGCTACAATAGGAGTGATTACGTTGTATACTATATATTTTTTGGTATTGGTTATTCAAGCCCTAACATTGGTACAGTAGGAGTGGTAACGTTTCATACTCTGTCTTTTAGGTATTGGTTATCCAAGCAATAACATTGCTACAATAAGAGTGAATACGTTTTATACTCTGTCTTTTAGGTATTGGTTATCCAAACCTTAACATTGCTACAATAGGAGTGAAAACCTTTTATTCTCTGTCTTTTAGGTATTGGTTATACAAGACTTAGCATTGCTACAATAAGAGTGAATACGTTTTATTCTCTGTCTTTTAGGTATTGGTTATCCAGATTTTAACATTGCTACAATAGGAGTGAATACCTTTTATTCTCTGTCATTAAGGTATTGGTTATCCAAGCCTTAGCATTGCTACAATAGGAGTGAATACCTTTTATTCTCTGTCTTTTAGGTATTGGTTATCCAAGCCTTAACATTGCTACAATAAGAGTGAATACGTTTTATTCTTTGTCTTTTAGGTATTGGTTATCCAGATTTTAACATTGCTACAATAGGAGTGAATACCTTTTATTCTCTGTCTTTTAGGTATTGGTTATCAACACCTTAACATTGCTTCAATAGCAGTGAATACATTTTATTCTCTGTCTTTTAGGTATTGGTTATCCAAACCTTAACATTGCTAAAATAAGAGTGAATACTACTTTTTATACTCTGTCTTTTAGGTATTGGTTATCCAAACCTTAACATTGCTACAATAGGAGTGAATACCTTTTATTCTCTGTCTTTTAGGTATTGGTTATCCAAGCCTTAGCATTGCTACAATAAGAGTGAATACGTTTTATTCTCTGTCTTTTATGTATTGGTTATCCAGACCTTAACATTGCTACAATAGGAGTGAATACCTTTTATTCTCTGTCTTTTAGGTATTGGTTATCCAGACCTTAACATTGCTACAATAAGAGTGATTACATTTTATTCTCTGTCTTTTAGGTATAGGTTATCCAAGCAATAAAATTGCTACAATAAGAGTGAATACATTTTATTCTCTGTCTTTTAGGTATTGGTTATCCAGACCTTAACATTGCTACAATAGGAGTGAATACGTTTAATTCTCTTTATTTAGGTATTGGTTATCCAAGCCTTAGCATTGCTACAATAGGAGTGAATACCTTTTATTCTCTGTCTTTTAGGTATTGGTTATCCATGCCTTAGCATTGCTTCAATTGGAGTGAATACCTTTTATTCTCTGTCTTTTACGTATTGGTTATCCAGACCTTAACATTGCTACAATAGGAGTGAATACCTTTTATTCTCTGTCTTTTAGGTATTGGTTATCCAAATCTTAACATTGCTACAATAAGAGTGAATACCTTTTATTCTCTGTCTTTTAGGTATAGGTTATCCAAGCAATAACATTGCTACAATAAGAGTGAATACCTTTTATTCTCTGTCTTTTAGGTATTGGTTATCCAAATCTTAACATTGCTACAATAGGAGTGAATACCTTTTATTCTCTGTCTTTTAGGTATTGGTTATCCAAACCTTAACATTGCTACAATATTAGTGAATCCCTTTTATTCTCTGTCTTTTAGGTATTGGTTATCCAGACCTGCGCATTTTTTTTATTTATTCCTGCGCTTTTAGCTTGGGGCGTGAATAGGTATTTCTATACAACTTAATATGGGTATGGTAGTGTAAATGTATAGTATAACAATTAGTCATTACTTTAAACATCCTGATTAAACAATGTAAATGAATCCATTTTTATTTGGTAATTTTAAATACTATACTAATGAGAAATATTTCTTTTTCAGATAAGTAATCCAAGAATAACCATTGCTACAATAGGAGTGAATACGTTTTATTCTTTTCTTTTAGGTATTGGTTATAAAAGCCTTAGCATTGCTACAATAGGAGTGATTACGTTGTATACTATATATTTTTTGGTATTGGTTATCCAAGCCTTAACATTGCTAAAATAAGAGTGAATCCTATTATTCTCTGTCTTTTAGGTATATGTTATCCAGGCCTTAACATTGCTACAATAGGAGTGAATACCTTTTGTTCTCTGTCTTTTAGGTATTGGTTATCCAACCTTAGCATTGCTACAATAAGAGTGAATACCTTTTATTCTCTGTCTTTTAGGTATTTGTTATCAAGACCTTAACATTGCTACAATAGGAGTGAATACCTTTTATTCTCTGTCTTTTAGGTATTGGTTATCCAGAGCTTAACATTGCTACAATAAGAGTGAATACCTTTTATTCTGTGTCTTTTAGGTATAGGTTATCCAAGCAATAACATTGCTACAAAAAGGGTGAATACTTTTTAAACTCTGTCTTTTAGGTATTATTTATCCACACCTTAACATTGCTACAATAGCAGTGAATACCTTTTATTCTCTGTCTTTTAGGTATTGGTTATCCAAACCTTAACATTGCTAAAATAAGAGTGAATACTTTTTATACTCTGTCTTTTAGGTATTGGTTATCCAAACCTTAACATTGCTACAATAGGAGTGAATACCTTTTATTCTCTGTCTTTTAGGTATTGGTTATCCATGCCTTAGCATTGCTACAATAGGAGTGAATACCTTTTATTCTCTGTCTTTTACGTATTGGTTATCCAGACCTTAACATTGCTACAATAGGAGTGAATACCTTTTATTCTCTGTCTTTTAGGTATTGGTTATCCAAATCTTAACATTGCTACAATAAGAGTGAATACCTTTTATTCTCTGTCTTTTAGGTATAGGTTATCCAAGCAATAACATTGCTACAATAAGAGTGAATACTTTTATTCTCTGTCTTTTAGGTATTGGTTATCCAAATCTTAACATTGCTACAATAGGAGTGAATACCTTTTATTCTCTGTCTTTTAGGTATTGGTTATCCAAACCTTAACATTGCTACAATATTAGTGAATCCCTTTTATTCTCTGTCTTTTAGGTATTGGTTATCCAGACCTGCGCAGTTTTTTTATTTATTCCTGCGCTTTTAGCTTGGGGCGTGAATAGGTATTTCTATACAACTTAATATGGGTATGGTAGTGTAAATGTATAGTATAACAATTAGTCATTACTTTAAACATCCTGATTAAACAATGTAAATGAATCCATTTTTTTTTTGGTAATTTTAAATACTATACTAATTTGAAATATTTCTTTTTCAGATAAGTAATCCAAGAATAACCATTGCTACAATAGGAGTGAATACGTTTAATTCTTTTCTTTTAGGTATTGGTTATAAAAGCCTTAGCATTGCTACAATAGGAGTGATTACGTTGTATACTATATATTTTTTGGTATTGGTTATTCAAGCCCTAACATTGGTACAGTAGGAGTGGTAACGTTTCATACTCTGTCTTTTAGGTATTGGTTATCCAAGCAATAACATTGCTACAATAAGAGTGAATACGTTTTATACTCTGTCTTTTAGGTATTGGTTATCCAAACCTTAACATTGCTACAATAGGAGTGAAAACCTTTTATTCTCTGTCTTTTAGGTATTGGTTATCCAAGACTTAGCATTGCTACAATAAGAGTGAATACGTTTTATTCTCTGTCTTTTAGGTATTGGTTATCCAGATTTTAACATTGCTACAATAGGAGTGAATACCTTTTATTCTCTGTCATTAAGGTATTGGTTATCTAAGCCTTAGCATTGCTACAATAGGAGTGAATACCTTTTATTCTCTGTCTTTTAGGTATTGGTTATCCAGACCTTAACATTGCTAAAATAGGAGTGAATACCTTTTATTCTCTGTCTTTTAGGTATTGGTTATCCAAGCCTTAACATTGCTACAATAAGAGTGAATACGTTTTATTCTTTGTCTTTTAGGTATTGGTTATCCAGATTTTAACATTGCTACAATAGGAGTGAATACCTTTTATTCTCTGTCTTTTAGGTATTGGTTATCAACACCTTAACATTGCTTCAATAGCAGTGAATACATTTTATTCTCTGTCTTTTAGGTATTGGTTATCCAAACCTTAACATTGCTAAAATAAGAGTGAATACTTTTTATACTCTGTCTTTTAGGTATTGGTTATCCAAACCTTAACATTGCTACAATAGGAGTGAATACCTTTTATTCTCTGTCTTTTAGGTATTGGTTATCCAAGCCTTAGCATTGCTACAATAAGAGTGAATACGTTTTATTCTCTGTCTTTTATGTATTGGTTATCCAGACCTTAACATTGCTACAATAGGAGTGAATACCTTTTATTCTCTGTCTTTTAGGTATTGGTTATCCAGACCTTAACATTGCTACAATAAGAGTGATTACATTTTATTCTCTGTCTTTTAGGTATAGGTTATCCAAGCAATAAAATTGCTACAATAAGAGTGAATACCTTTTATTCTCTGTCTTTTAGGTATTGGTTATCCAGACCTTAACATTGCTACAATAGGAGTGAATACGTTTAATTCTCTTTATTTAGGTATTGGTTATCCAAGCCTTAGCATTGCTACAATAGGAGTGAATACCTTTTATTCTCTGTCTTTTAGGTATTGGTTATCCATGCCTTAGCATTGCTACAATAGGAGTGAATACCTTTTATTCTCTGTCTTTTACGTATTGGTTATCCAGACCTTAACATTGCTACAATAGGAGTGAATACCTTTTATTCTCTGTCTTTTAGGTATTGGTTATCCAAATCTTAACATTGCTACAATAAGAGTGAATACCTTTTATTCTCTGTCTTTTAGGTATAGGTTATCCAAGCAATAACATTGCTACAATAAGAGTGAATACCTTTTATTCTCTGTCTTTTAGGTATTGGTTATCCAAATCTTAACATTGCTACAATAGGAGTGAATACCTTTTATTCTCTGTCTTTTAGGTATTGGTTATCCAAACCTTAACATTGCTACAATATTAGTGAATCCCTTTTATTCTCTGTCTTTTAGGTATTGGTTATCCAGACCTGCGCATTTTTTTTATTTATTCCTGCGCTTTTAGCTTGGGGCGTGAATAGGTATTTCTATACAACTTAATATGGGTATGGTAGTGTAAATGTATAGTATAACAATTAGTCATTACTTTAAACATCCTGATTAAACAATGTAAATGAATCCATTTTTATTTGGTAATTTTAAATACTATACTAATGAGAAATATTACTTTTTCAGATAAGTAATCCAAGAATAACCATTGCTACAATAGGAGTGAATATGTTTTATTCTTTTCTTTTAGGTATTGGTTATAAAAGCCTTAGCATTGCTACAATAGGAGTGATTACGTTGTATACTATATATTTTTTGGTATTGGTTATCCAAGCCTTAACATTGCTAAAATAAGAGTGAATCCTATTATTCTCTGTCTTTTAGGTATATGTTATCCAGGCCTTAACATTGCTACAATAGGAGTGAATACCTTTTGTTCTCTGTCTTTTAGGTATTGGTTATCCAACCTTAGCATTGCTACAATAAGAGTGAATACCTTTTATTCTCTGTCTTTTAGGTATTTGTTATCAAGACCTTAACATTGCTACAATAGGAGTGAATACCTTTTATTCTCTGTCTTTTAGGTATTGGTTATCCAGAGCTTAACATTGCTACAATAAGAGTGAATACCTTTTATTCTGTGTCTTTTAGGTATAGGTTATCCAAGCAATAACATTGCTACAAAAAGGGTGAATACTTTTTAAACTCTGTCTTTTAGGTATTATTTATCCACACCTTAACATTGCTACAATAGCAGTGAATACCTTTTATTCTCTGTCTTTTAGGTATTGGTTATCCAAACCTTAACATTGCTAAAATAAGAGTGAATACTTTTTATACTCTGTCTTTTAGGTATTGGTTATCCAAACCTTAACATTGCTACAATAGGAGTGAATACCTTTTATTCTCTGTCTTTTAGGTATTGGTTATCCAAGCCTTAGCATTGCTACAATAAGAGTGAATACGTTTTATTCTCTGTCTTTTATGTATTGGTTATCCAGACCTTAACATTGCTACAATAGGAGTGAATACCTTTTATTCTCTGTCTTTTAGGTATTGGTTATCCAGACCTTAACATTGCTACAATAAGAGTGAATACATTTTATTCTCTGTCTTTTAGGTATAGGTTATCCAAGCAATAAAATTGCTACAATAAGAGTGAATACCCTTTATTCTCTGTGTTTTAGGTATTGGTTATCCAGACCTTAACATTGCTACAATAGGAGTGAATACGTTTAATTCTCTTTATTTAGGTATTGGTTATCCAAGCCTTAGCATTGCTACAATAGGAGTGAATACCTTTTATTCTCTGTCTTTTAGGTATTGGTTATCCATGCCTTAGCATTGCTACAATAGGAGTGAATACCTTTTATTCTCTGTCTTTTACGTATTGGTTATCCAGACCTTAACATTACTACAATAGGAGTGAATACCTTTTATTCTCTGTCTTTTAGGTATTGTTTATCCAAATCTTAACATTGCTACAATAAGAGTGAATACCTTTTATTCTCTGTCTTTTAGGTATAGGTTATCCAAGCAATAACATTGCTACAATAAGAGTGAATACCTTTTATTCTCTGTCTTTTAGGTATTGGTTATCCAAATCTTAACATTGCTACAATAGGAGTGAATACCTTTTATTCTCTGTCTTTTAGGTATTGGTTATCCAAACCTTAACATTGCTACAATATTAGTGAATCCCTTTTATTCTCTGTCTTTTAGGTATTGGTTATCCAGACCTGCGCATTTTTTTTATTTATTCCTGCGCTTTTAGCTTGGGGCGTGAATAGGTATTTCTATACAACTTAATATGGGTATGGTAGTGTAAATGTATAGTATAACAATTAGTCATTACTTTAAACATCCTGATTAAACAATGTAAATGAATCCATTTTTTTTTTGGTAATTTTAAATACTATACTAATGAGAAATATTTCTTTTTCAGATAAGTAATCCAAGAATAACCATTGCTACAATAGGAGTGAATACGTTTTATTCTTTTCTTTTAGGTATTGGTTATAAAAGCCTTAGCATTGCTACAATAGGAGTGATTACGTTGTATACTATATATTTTTTGGTATTGGTTATTCAAGCCCTAACATTGGTACAGTAGGAGTGGTAACGTTTCATACTCTGTCTTTTAGGTATTGGTTATCCAAGCAATAACATTGCTACAATAAGAGTGAATACGTTTTATACTCTGTCTTTTAGGTATTGGTTATCCAAACCTTAACATTGCTACAATAGGAGTGAAAACCTTTTATTCTCTGTCTTTTAGGTATTGGTTATCCAAGACTTAGCATTGCTACAATAAGAGTGAATACGTTTTATTCTCTGTCTTTTAGGTATTGGTTATCCAGATTTTAACATTGCTACAATAGGAGTGAATACCTTTTATTCTCTGTCATTAAGGTATTGGTTATCCAAGCCTTAGCATTGCTACAATAGGAGTGAATACCTTTTATTCTCTGTCTTTTAGGTATTGGTTATCCAGACCTTAACATTGCTAAAATAGGAGTGAATACCTTTTATTCTCTGTCTTTTAGGTATTGGTTATCCAAGCCTTAACATTGCTACAATAAGAGTGAATACGTTTTATTCTTTGTCTTTTAGGTATTGGTTATCCAGATTTTAACATTGCTACAATAGGAGTGAATACCTTTTATTCTCTGTCTTTTAGGTATTGGTTATCGCAGCCTTAGCATTGCTACGATAAAAGTGAATACATTTTATTCTCTGTCTTTTAGGTATTGGTTATCCAAGCCTTAGCATTGCTACAATAAGAGTGAATACCTTTTATTATCTATATTTTAGGTATTGGTTATCCAAGCCTTAGCATTGCTACAATAGGAGTGAATAGCTTTTATTCTCTGACTTTTAGGTATTGGTTATCCAGACCTTAACATTGCTACAATAAGAGTGAATACCTTTTTTTCTCTGTCTTTTACTTATTGGTTATCCAAACCTTAACATTGCTACAATATGAGTGAATACCTTTTATTCTCTGTCTATTAGGTATTGGTTATCCAGACCTTAACATTGCTACAATAGGAGTGAATACCTTTTATTCTCTGTCTTTTAGGTATTGGTTATCCAGACCTTAACATTGCTACAATAAGAGTGAATACCTTTTATTCTCTGTCTTTTAGGTATAGGTTATCCAAGCAATCACATTGCTACAATAAGAGTGAATACCTTTTATACTCTGTCTTTTAGGTATTGGTTATCCAAATCTTAACATTGCTACAATAGGAGTGAATACCTTTTATTCTCTGTCTTTTAGGTATTGGTTATCCAAGCCTTAGCATTGCTACAATAGGAGTGAATACCTTTTATTCTCTGTCTTTTAGGTATTGGTTGTCCAGACCTTAACTTTGCTACAATAGGAGTGAATACCTTTAATTCTCTGTCTTTTAGGTATTGGTTATCCAAGCCTTGGCATTGCTACAATAAGAGTGAATACCTTTTATTCTCTGTCTTTTAGGTATTGGTTATCCAAACCTTAACATTGCTACAATAGGAGTAAATACCTTTTATTCTCTGTCTTTTAGGTATTGGTTATCCTAGCAATAACATTGCTGCAAAAAGGGTGAATACTTTTTATACTATGTCTTTTAGGTATTGGTTATCCACACCTAAACATTCCTATAATAGGAGTGGATACCTTTTATTCTCTGTGTTATAGGTATTGGTTATCCAAGCCTTAGCATTGCTACAATAAGAGTGAATACCTTTTATTCTCTGTCTATTAGGTATTGGTTATCCAAGCCATAGCATTGCTAATATGAGAGTGAATACTTTTGTTCTCTGTATTTTAGGTATTGGTTATCCAAGCCTTAGCATTGCTACAATAGGAGTGAATACCTTTTATTCTCTGTCTTTTAGGAATTGGTTATCCTAGCCTTAACATTGCTACAATAAGAGTGAATACCTTTTATTCTCTGGCTTTTAGGTATTGGTTATCCAAGCCTTAACATTGCTACAATATGAGTGAATACCTTTTGTTCTCTGTCTTTTAGGTATTGTTTATCCAAGCCTTGGCATTGCTACAATAAGAGTGAATACCTTTTATTCTCTGTCTTTTAGGTATTGGTTATCCAAGCCTTAGCATTGCTACAATAAGAGTGAATACCTTTTATTCTCTGTCTTTTAGGTATTACTATCCAAGCCTTAGCATTGCTACAATAGGAGTGAATACCTTTTTTTCTCTGTCTTTTAGGTATTGGTTATCCAGACCTTAACATTGCTACAATAAGAGTGAATACCTTTTATTCTCTATCTTTTAGGTATTGGTTATCCAAGCATTAGCATTGCCACAATAAGAGTGAATACCTTTTATTCTCTGTCTTTTAGGTATTGGTTATCCAAGCCTTAGCATTGCTACAATAAGAGTGAATACCTTTAATTCTCTGTCTTTTAGGTATTGGTTATCCAAGCCTTAGCATTGCTACAATAAGAGTGAATACCTTTTATTCTCTGTCTTTTAGGTATTGGTTATCCAAGTCTTAGCATTGCTACAATAGGAGTGAATACCTTTTATTCTCTGTCTTTTAGGTATTGGTTATCCAGACCTTAACATTGCTACAATTAGAGTGAATACGTTTTATACTCTGTCTTTTAGGTATTGGTTATCCAAACCTTAACAATGCTAAAATAGGAGTGAATACCTTTTATTCTGTGTCTTTTAGGTATTGGTTATCCAAACCTTAACATTGCTACAATAGGAGTGAATACCTTTTATTCTCTGTCTTTTAGGTATTGGTCATCCAAGCAATAACATTGCTACAATACGAGTGAATACTTTTTATACTCTGTCCTTTAGGTATTGGTTATCCAAACCTTAACATTGCTACAATAGGAGTGAATACGTTTTATTCTCTGTCTTTTAGGTATTGATTAACCAAACCTTAACATTGCTACAATAGGAGTGAATACCTTTTACTCTCTGTCATTTAGGTATTGGTCATCCAAGCAATATCATTGCTACAATAAGAGTGAATACTTTTTATACTCTGTCTTTTAGGTATTGGTTATCCAGACCTTAACATTGCTACAATAGGAGTGAATACCTTTTATTCTCTGTCTTTTATGTAATGGTTAACCAAAAATTAACATTGCTACAATAGGAGTGAATACCTTTTATTCTCTGTCTTTTAGGTATTGGTCATCCAAGCAATAACATTGCTACAATAAGAGTGAATACTTTTTATACTCTGTCCTTTAGGTATTGGTTATCCAAACCTTAACATTGCTACAATAGGAGTGAATACGTTTTATTCTCTGTCTTTTAGGTATTGATTAACCAAACCTTAACATTGCTACAATAGGAGTGAATACCTTTTACTCTCTGTCATTTAGGTATTGGTTATCCAAGCCTTAGCATTGCTACAATAGGAGTGAATACATTTTATTCTCTGCCTTTAGGTATTGGTTATCCAGACCTTAACATTGCTACAATAGGAGTGAATACCTTTTATTCTCTGTCTTTTAGGTATTGGTCATCCAAGCAATAACATTGCTACAATAAGAGTGAATACTTTTTATACTCTGTCCTTTAGGTATTGGTTATCCAAACCTTAACATTGCTACAATAGGAGTGAATACGTTTTATTCTCTGTCTTTTAGGTATTGATTAACCAAACCTTAACATTGCTACAATAGGAGTGAATACCTTTTACTCTCTGTCATTTAGGTATTGGTTGTCCAAGCCATAACATTGCTACAATAAGAGAGAATACCTTTTATTTTTTTCTTTTAGGTATTGGTTATCCAAGCCTTAACATTGCTACAATAGGAGTGAAAACCTTTTGGTCTATGTCTTTTAGGTATTGGTTATACAAGCCTTAGCATTGCTACAACAAGAGTGAATACCTTTTATTCAATGTCTTTTAGGTATTGGTTATCCAAGCAATAACATTGCTACAATAAGAGTGAATACGTTTTATACTCTGTCTTTTAGGTATTTTTTATCCAAACCTTAACATTGCTAAAATAGAAGTTAATACTGCTTATTCTCTGTCTTTTAGGTATTGGTTATCCAGACCCTAACATTGCTAAAATAGTAGTGAATACGTTTTATTCTCTGTCTTTTAGGTATTGGTTATCCAAGCCTTAGCACTGCTACAATAAGAGTGAATACTTTTTATACTCTGTCCTTTAGGTATTGGTTAACCAAAGCTTAACATTGCTACAATAGGAGTGAATACCTTTTATTCTCTGTCTTTTAGGTATTGGTTATCCAAGCCTTAGCATTGCTACAATAGGAGTGAATACCTTTTATTCTCTGTCTTTTAGGTATTGGTTATCCAGACCTTAACATTGCTACAATAAGAGTGAATAAATTTTATTCTCTGTCTTTTAGGTATTGGTTATCCAAGCCTTAGCATTGCTACAATAAGAGTGAATACCTTTTATTCTCTGTCTTTTAGGTATTACTATCCAAGCCTTAGCATTGCTACAATAGGAGTGAATACCTTTTTTTCTCTGTCTTTTAGGTATTGGTTATCCAGACCTTAACATTGCTACAATAAGAGTGAATACCTTTTATTCTCTATCTTTTAGGTATTGGTTATCCTAGCATTAGCATTGCCACAATAAGAGTGAATACCTTTTATTCTCTGTCTTTTAGGTATTGGTTATCCAAGCCTTAGCATTGCTACAATAAGAGTGAATACCTTTAATTCTCTGTCTTTTAGGTATTGGTTATCCAAGCCTTAGCATTGCTACAATAAGAGTGAATACCTTTTATTCTCTGTCTTTTAGGTATTGGTTATCCAAGTCTTAGCATTGCTACAATAGGAGTGAATACCTTTTATTCTCTGTCTTTTAGGTATTGGTTATCCAGACCTTAACATTGCTACAATTAGAGTGAATACGTTTTATACTCTGTCTTTTAGGTATTGGTTATCCAAACCTTAACAATGCTAAAATAGGAGTGAATACCTTTTATTCTGTGTCTTTTAGGTATTGGTTATCCAAACCTTAACATTGCTACAATAGGAGTGAATACCTTTTATTCTCTGTCTTTTAGGTATTGGTCATCCAAGCAATAACATTGCTACAATACGAGTGAATACTTTTTATACTCTGTCCTTTAGGTATTGGTTATCCAAACCTTAACATTGCTACAATAGGAGTGAATACGTTTTATTCTCTGTCTTTTAGGTATTGATTAACCAAACCTTAACATTGCTACAATAGGAGTGAATACCTTTTACTCTCTGTCATTTAGGTATTGGTCATCCAAGCAATATCATTGCTACAATAAGAGTGAATACTTTTTATACTCTGTCTTTTAGGTATTGGTTATCCAGACCTTAACATTGCTACAATAGGAGTGAATACCTTTTATTCTCTGTCTTTTAGGTAATGGTTAACCAAAAATTAACATTGCTACAATAGGAGTGAATACCTTTTATTCTCTGTCTTTTAGGTATTGGTTATCCAAGCAATAACATTGCTACAATAAGAGTGAATACTTTTTATACTCTGTCTTTTAGGTATTGGTTATCCAGACCTTAACATTGCTACAATAGGAGTGAATGCCTTTTATTCTCAGTCTTTTAGGTATTGTTTATCCAAACCTTAACATTGCTAGAATAAGAGTGAATACTTTTTATACTCTGTCTTTTAGGTATTGGTTATCCAAACCTTAACATTGCTACAGTAGGAGTGAATACATTTTATTCTCTGTCCTTTAGGTAAAGGTTATCCAAGCAATAACATTGCTACAATAAGAGTGAATACCTTTTATTCTCTGTCTTTTAGGTATTGGTTATCCAGACCTGCGCATTTTTTTTTATTTATGCCTGCGCTTTTAGCTTGGGGCGTGAATAGGTATTTCTATACAACTTAATATGGGTGTGGTAGTGTAAATGTATAGTATAACAATTAGTCATTACTTTAAACATCCTGATTAAACAATGTAAATGAATCCATTTTTTTGTAATTTTAAATACTATACTAATGAGAAATATTTTTTTTCAGATTGGTTATCCAAGACTAACCATTGCTACAATAGGAGTGAATACGTTTTATTCTTTTCTTTTAAGTATTGGTTATAAAATCCTTAGCATTGCTACAATAGGAGTGAATACGTTATATACTATATATTTTTTTGTATTGGTTATCCAAGCCCTAACATTGCTACAATAGGAGTGATTACGTTTTCATACTCTTTATTTTAGGTATTGGTTATCCAAGCAATAACATTGCTACAATAAGAGTTAATACGTTTTATACTCTGTCTTTTAGGTATTGGTTATCAAAACCTTTACATTGCTACAATAGGAGTGAATACCTTTCATTCTCTATCTTTTAGGTATTACTTATCTAAGCCTTAGCATTGCTACAGTAAGAGTGAATACGTTTTATTCTCTGTCTTTTAGGTATTGCTTATCCAGACCTTAACATTGCTACAATAGGAGTGAATACCTTTTATTCTCTGTCTTTTAGGTATTGGTTATCCAAGCCTTAGCATTGCTACAATAGGAGTGAATACCTTTTATTCTCTGTCTTTTAGGTATTGGTTATCCAGACCTTAACATTGCTACAATAAGAGTGAATAAATTTTATTCTCTGTCTTTTAGGTATTGGTTATCCAAGCCTTAGCATTGCTACAATAAGAGTGAATACCTTTTATTCTCTGTCTTTTAGGTATTACTATCTAAGCCTTAGCATTGCTACAATAGGAGTGAATACCTTTTTTTCTCTGTCTTTTAGGTATTGGTTATCCAGACCCTAACATTGCTACAGTAAGAGTGAATACCTTTTATTCTCTGTCTTGTAGCTATTGGTTATCCAAGCATTAGCATTGCCACAATAAGAGTGAATACCTTTTATTCTCTGTCTTTTAGGTATTGGTTATCCAAGCCTTAGCATTGCTACAATAAGAGTGAATACATTTAATTCTCTGTCTTTTAGGTATTGGTTATCCAAGCCTTAGCATTGCTACAATAAGAGTGAATACCTTTTATTCTCTGTCTTTTAGGTATTGGTTATCCAAGTCTTAGCATTGCTACAATAGGAGTGAATACCTTTTATTCTCTGTCTTTTAGGTATTGGTTATCCAGACCTTAACATTGCTACAATAAGAGTGAATACGTTTTATACTCTGTCTTTTAGGTATTGGTTATCCAAACCTTAACATTGCTACAATAGGAGTGAATAACTTTTATTCTCTGTCTTTTAGGTATTGGTTATCCAGACCTTAAGAATGCTACAATAGGAGTGAATACCTTTTATTCTCTTTCTTTTAGGTATTGGTTATCCAAGCCGTAGCATTGCTACAATAAGAGTGAATACGTTTTATTCTCTGTCTTTTAGGTATTTGTTATCAATACCTTAACATTGCTACAATAGGAGTGAATACCTTTTATTCTCTGTCTTTTAGGTATTGGTTATCCAGAGCCTAACATTGCTACAATAAGAGTGAATACCTTTTATTCTCTGTCTTTTAGGTATAGGTTATCCAAGCAATAACATTGCTACAAGAAGAGTGAATTCCTTTTATTATCTGTCTTTTAGGTATTGGTTATCCAAATCTTAACATTGCTACAATAGGAGTGAATACCTTTTATTCTCTGTCTTTTAGGTATTGGTTATCCAAGCAATAACATTGCTACAAAAAGGGTGAATACTTTTTAAACTCTGTCTTTTAGGTATTGGTTATCCACACCTTAACATTGCTACAATAGCAGTGAATACCTTTTATTCTCTGTCTTTTAGGTATTGGTTATCCAAACTTTAACATTTCTAAAATAAGAGTGAATACTTTTTATACTCTGTCTTTTAGGTATTGGTTATCCAAACCTTAACATTGCTACAATAGGAATGAATACCTTTTATTCTCTGTCTTTTAGGTATTGGTTATCCAAGCCTTAGCATTGCTACAATAAGAGTGAATACGTTTTATTCTCTGTCTTTTAGGTATTGGTTATCCAGACCTTAACATTGCTACAATAGGAGTGAATACCTTTTATTCTCTGTCTTTTAGGTATTGGTTATCCAGACCTTAACATTGCTACAATAAGAGTGAATACCTTTTATTCTCTGTCTTTTAGGTATTGGTTATCCAAATCTTAACATTGCTACAATAGGAGTGAATACCTTTTATTCTCTGTCTTTTAGGTATTGGTTATCCAAGCAATTACATTGCTACGAAAAGGGTGAATACTTTTTATACTCTGTCTTTTAGGTATTGGTTATCCACACCTTAACATTGCTACAATAGGAGTGAATACCTTTTATTCTCTGTCTTTTAGGTATTGGTTATCCAAACCTTAACATTGCTAAAATAAGGGTGAATACTTTTTATACTCTGTCTTTTAGGTATTGGTTATCCAGACCTTAACATTGCTACAATAGGAGTGAATACCTTTTATTCTCTGTCTTTTAGGTATTGGTTATCCAAGCCTTAGCATTGCTACAATAAGAGTGAATACGTTTTATTCTCTGTCTTTTAGGTATTTTTTATTCAAGCCTTAGCACTGCTACAATAAGAGTGAATACTTTTTATTCTCTGTCTTTTAGGTATTACTATCCAAGCCTTAGCAATGTTACAATAAGAGTGAATACGTTTTATACTCTGTCTTTTACGTATTGGTTATCCAAACCTTAACATTGCTACAATAGGAGTGAATACCTTTTATTCTATGTCTTTTAGGTATTGGTTATCCAGACCTTAACAATGCTACAATAGGAGTGAATACCTTTTATTCTCTTTCTTTTAGGTATTGGTTATCCAAGCCGTAGCATTGCTACAATAAGAGTGAATACGTTTTATTCTGTGTCTTTTAGGTATTTGTTATCAAGACCTTAACATTGCTACAATAGGAGTGAATACCTTTTATTCTTTGTCTTTTAGGTATTGGTTATCCAGAGCTTAACATTGCTACAATAAGAGTGAATACCTTTTATTCTCTGTCTTTTAGGTATAGGTTATCCAAGCAATAACATTGCTACAAGAAGAGTCAATTCCTTTTATTATCTGTCTTTTAGGTATTGGTTATCCAAATCTTAACATTGCTACAATAGGAGTGAATACCTTTTATTCTCTGTCTTTTAGGTATTGGTTATCCAAACTTTAACATTTCTAAAATAAGAGTGAATACTTTTTATACTCTGTCTTTTAGGTATTGGTTATCCACACCTTAACATTGCTACAATAGGAGTGAATACCTTTTATTCTCTGTCTTTTAGGTATTGGTTATCCAAGCCTTAGCATTGCTACAATAAGAGTGAATACGTTTTATTCTCTGTCATTTGGGTATTGGTTATCCAGACCTTAACATTGCTACAATAGGAGTGAATACCTTTTATTCTCTGTCTTTTAGGTATTGGTTATCCAGACCTTAACATTGCTACAATAAGAGTGAATACCTTTTATTCTCTGTCTTTTAGGTATAGGTTATCCAAGCAATAACAGTGCTACAATAAGAGTGAATACCTTTTATTCTCTGTCTTTTAGGTATTGGTTATCCAAATCTTAACATTGCTACAATAGGAGTGAATACCTTTTATTCTCTGTCTTTTAGGTATTGGTTATCCAAACCTTAACATTGCTAAAATAAGAGTGAATACTTTTTATACTCTGTCTTTTAGGTATTGGTTATCCAGACTTTATCATTGCTACAATAGGAGTGAATACCTTTTATTCTGTGTCTTTTAGGTATTGGTTATCCAAGCCTTAGCATTGCTACAATAAGAGTGAATACGTTTTAATCTCTGTCTTTTAGGTATTGGTTATCCAAGCCTTAGCACTGCTACAATAAGAGTGAATACTTTTTATACTCTGTCCTTTAGGTATTGGTTAGCCAAAGCTTAACATTGCTACAATAGGAGTAAATACCTTTTATTCTCTGTCTTTTAGGTACTGGTTATCCAGACCTTAACAATGCTAAAATAGGAGTGAATACCTTTTATTCTGTGTCTTTTAGGTATTGGTTATCCAAACCTTAACATTGCTACAATAGGAGTGAATACCTTTTATTCTCCGTCTTTTAGGTATTGGTCATCCAAGCAATAACATTGCTACAATAAGAGTGAATACGTTTTATACTCTGTCTTTTAGGTATTGGTTATCCAAACCTTAACATTGCTAAAATAGAAGTTAATACTGCTTATTCTCTGTCTTTTAGGTATTGGTTATCCAGACCCTAACATTGCTAAAATAGTAGTGAATACGTTTTATTCTCTGTCTTTTAGGTATTGGTTATCCAAGCCTTAGCACTGCTACAATAAGAGTGAATACTTTTTATACTCTGTCCTTTAGGTATTGGTTAACCAAAGCTTAACATTGCTACAATAGGAGTGAATACCTTTTATTCTCTGTCTTTTAGGTATTGGTTATCCAAGCCTTAGCATTGCTACAATAGGAGTGAATACCTTTTATTCTCTGTCTTTTAGGTATTGGTTATCCAGACCTTAACATTGCTACAATAAGAGTGAATAAATTTTATTCTCTGTCTTTTAGGTATTGGTTATCCAAGCCTTAGCATTGCTACAATAAGAGTGAATACCTTTTATTCTCTGTCTTTTAGGTATTACTATCCAAGCCTTAGCATTGCTACAATAGGAGTGAATACCTTTTTTTCTCTGTCTTTTAGGTATTGGTTATCCAGACCTTAACATTGCTACAATAAGAGTGAATACCTTTTATTCTCTATCTTTTAGGTATTGGTTATCCTAGCATTAGCATTGCCACAATAAGAGTGAATACCTTTTATTCTCTGTCTTTTAGGTATTGGTTATCCAAGCCTTAGCATTGCTACAATAAGAGTGAATACCTTTAATTCTCTGTCTTTTAGGTATTGGTTATCCAAGCCTTAGCATTGCTAAAATAAGAGTGAATACCTTTTATTCTCTGTCTTTTAGGTATTGGTTATCCAAGTCTTAGCATTGCTACAATAGGAGTGAATACCTTTTATTCTCTGTCTTTTAGGTATTGGTTATCCAGACCTTAACATTGCTACAATTAGAGTGAATACGTTTTATACTCTGTCTTTTAGGTATTGGTTATCCAAACCTTAACAATGCTAAAATAGGAGTGAATACCTTTTATTCTGTGTCTTTTAGGTATTGGTTATCCAAACCTTAACATTGCTACAATAGGAGTGAATACCTTTTATTCTCTGTCTTTTAGGTATTGGTCATCCAAGCAATAACATTGCTACAATACGAGTGAATACTTTTTATACTCTGTCCTTTAGGTATTGGTTATCCAAACCTTAACATTGCTACAATAGGAGTGAATACGTTTTATTCTCTGTCTTTTAGGTATTGATTAACCAAACCTTAACATTGCTACAATAGGAGTGAATACCTTTTACTCTCTGTCATTTAGGTATTGGTCATCCAAGCAATATCATTGCTACAATAAGAGTGAATACTTTTTATACTCTGTCTTTTAGGTATTGGTTATCCAGACCTTAACATTGCTACAATAGGAGTGAATACCTTTTATTCTCTGTCTTTTAGGTAATGGTTAACCAAAAATTAACATTGCTACAATAGGAGTGAATACCTTTTATTCTCTGTCTTTTAGGTATTGGTTATCCAAGCAATAACATTGCTACAATAAGAGTGAATACTTTTTATACTCTGTCTTTTAGGTATTGGTTATCCAGACCTTAACATTGCTACAATAGGAGTGAATGCCTTTTATTCTCAGTCTTTTAGGTATTGTTTATCCAAACCATAACATTGCTAGAATAAGAGTGAATACTTTTTATACTCTGTCTTTTAGGTATTGGTTATCCAAACCTTAACATTGCTACAGTAGGAGTGAATACATTTTATTCTCTGTCCTTTAGGTAAAGGTTATCCAAGCAATAACATTGCTACAATAAGAGTGAATACCTTTTATTCTCTGTCTTTTAGGTATTGGTTATCCAGACCTGCGCATTTTTTTTTATTTATGCCTGCGCTTTTAGCTTGGGGCGTGAATAGGTATTTCTATACAACTTAATATGGGTGTGGTAGTGTAAATGTATGGTATAACAATTAGTCATTACTTTAAACATCCTGATTAAACAATGTAAATGAATCCATTTTTTTGTAATTTTAAATACTATACTAATGAGAAATATTTTTTTTCAGATTGGTTATCCAAGACTAACCATTGCTACAATAGGAGTGAATACGTTTTATTCTTTTCTTTTAAGTATTGGTTATAAAATCCTTAGCATTGCTACAATAGGAGTGAATACGTTATATACTATATATTTTTTTGTATTGGTTATCCAAGCCCTAACATTGCTACAATAGGAGTGATTACGTTTTCATACTCTTTATTTTAGGTATTGGTTATCCAAGCAATAACATTGCTACAATAAGAGTTAATACGTTTTATACTCTGTCTTTTAGGTATTGGTTATCAAAACCTTTACATTGCTACAATAGGAGTGAATACCTTTCATTCTCTATCTTTTAGGTATTACTTATCTAAGCCTTAGCATTGCTACAGTAAGAGTGAATACGTTTTATTCTCTGTCTTTTAGGTATTGCTTATCCAGAACTTAACATTGCTACAATAGGAGTGAATACCTTTTATTCTCTGTCTTTTAGGTATTGGTTATCCAAGCCTTAGCATTGCTACAATAGGAGTGAATACCTTTTATTCTCTGTCTTTTAGGTATTGGTTATCCAGACCTTAACATTGCTACAATAAGAGTGAATAAATTTTATTCTCTGTCTTATAGGTATTGGTTATCCAAGCCTTAGCATTGCTACAATAAGAGTGAATACCTTTTATTCTCTGTCTTTTAGGTATTACTATCTAAGCCTTAGCATTGCTACAATAGGAGTGAATACCTTTTTTTCTCTGTCTTTTAGGTATTGGTTATCCAGACCCTAACATTGCTACAATAAGAGTGAATACCTTTTATTCTCTGTCTTTTAGCTATTGGTTATCCAAGCATTAGCATTGCCACAATAAGAGTGAATACCTTTTATTCTCTGTCTTTTAGGTATTGGTTATCCAAGCCTTAGCATTGCTACAATAAGAGTGAATACATTTAATTCTCTGTCTTTTAGGTATTGGTTATCCAAGCCTTAGCATTGCTACAATAAGAGTGAATACCTTTTATTCTCTGTCTTTTAGGTATTGGTTATCCAAGTCTTAGCATTGCTACAATAGGAGTGAATACCTTTTATTCTCTGTCTTTTAGGTATTGGTTATCCAGACCTTAACATTGCTACAATAAGAGTGAATACGATTTTACTCTGTCTTTTAGGTATTGGTTATCCAAACCTTAACATTGCTACAATAGGAGTGAATAACTTTTATTCTCTGTCTTTTAGGTATTGGTTATCCAGACCTTAAGAATGCTACAATAGGAGTGAATACCTTTTATTCTCTTTCTTTTAGGTATTGGTTATCCAAGCCGTAGCATTGCTACAATAAGAGTGAATACGTTTTATTCTCTGTCTTTTAGGTATTTGTTATCAATACCTTAACATTGCTACAATAGGAGTGAATACCTTTTATTCTCTGTCTTTTAGGTATTGGTTATCCAGAGCCTAACATTGCTACAATAAGAGTGAATACCTTTTATTCTCTGTCTTTTAGGTATATTTTATCCAAGCAATAACATTGCTACAAGAAGAGTGAATTCCTTTTATTATCTGTCTTTTAGGTATTGGTTATCCAAATCTTAACATTGCTACAATAGGAGTGAATACCTTTTATTCTCTGTCTTTTAGGTATTGGTTATCCAAGCAATAACATTGCTACAAAAAGGGTGAATACTTTTTAAACTCTGTCTTTTAGGTATTGGTTATCCACACCTTAACATTGCTACAATAGCAGTGAATACCTTTTATTCTCTGTCTTTTAGGTATTGGTTATCCAAACTTTAACATTTCTAAAATAAGAGTGAATACTTTTTATACTCTGTCTTTTAGGTATTGGTTATCCAAACCTTAACATTGCTACAATAGGAATGAATACCTTTTATTCTCTGTCTTTTAGGTATTGGTTATCCAAGCCTTAGCATTGCTACAATAAGAGTGAATACGTTTTATTCTCTGTCTTTTAGGTATTGGTTATCCAGACCTTAACATTGCTACAATAGGAGTGAATACCTTTTATTCTCTGTCTTTTAGGTATTGGTTATCCAGACCTTAACATTGCTACAATAAGAGTGAATACCTTTTATTCTCTGTCTTTTAGGTATTGGTTATCCAAATCTTAACATTGCTACAATAGGAGTGAATACCTTTTATTCTCTGTCTTTTAGGTATTGGTTATCCAAGCAATAACATTGCTACGAAAAGGGTGAATACTTTTTATACTCTGTCTTTTAGGTATTGGTTATCCACACCTTAACATTGCTACAATAGGAGTGAATACCTTTTATTCTCTGTCTTTTAGGTATTGGTTATCCAAACCTTAACATTGCTAAAATAAGGGTGAATACTTTTTATACTCTGTCTTTTAGGTATTTGTTATCCAGACCTTAACATTGCTACAATAGGAGTGAATACCTTTTATTCTCTGTCTTTTAGGTATTGGTTATCCAAGCCTTAGCATTGCTACAATAAGAGTGAATACGTTTTATTCTCTGTCTTTTAGGTATTTTTTATTCAAGCCTTAGCACTGCTACAATAAGAGTGAATACTTTTTATTCTCTGTCTTTTAGGTATTACTATCCAAGCCTTAGCATTGTTACAATAAGAGTGAATACGTTTTATACTCTGTCTTTTACGTATTGGTTATCCAAACCTTAACATTGCTACAATAGGAGTGAATACCTTTTATTCTATGTCTTTTAGGTATTGGTTATCCAGACCTTAACAATGCTACAATAGGAGTGAATACCTTTTATTCTCTTTCTTTTAGGTATTGGTTATCCAAGCCGTAGCATTGCTACAATAAGAGTGAATACGTTTTATTCTGTGTCTTTTAGGTATTTGTTATCAAGACATTAACATTGCTACAATAGGAGTGAATACCTTTTATTCTTTGTCTTTTAGGTATTGGTTATCCAGAGCTTAACATTGCTACAATAAGAGTGAATACCTTTTATTCTCTGTCTTTTAGGTATAGGTTATCCAAGCAATAACATTGCTACAAGAAGAGTCAATTCCTTTTATTATCTGTCTTTTAGGTATTGGTTATCCAAATCTTAACATTGCTACAATAGGAGTGAATACCTTTTATTCTCTGTCTTTTAGGTATTGGTTATCCAAACTTTAACATTTCTAAAATAAGAGTGAATACTTTTTATACTCTGTCTTTTATGTATTGGTTATCCACACCTTAACATTGCTACAATAGGAGTGAATACCTTTTATTCTCTGTCTTTTAGGTATTGGTTATCCAAGCCTTAGCATTGCTACAATAAGAGTGAATACGTTTTATTCTCTGTCATTTGGGTATTGGTTATCCAGACCTTAACATTGCTACAATAGGAGTGAATACCTTTTATTCTCTGTCTTTTAGGTATTGGTTATCCAGACCTTAACATTGCTACAATAAGAGTGAATACCTTTTATTCTCTGTCTTTTAGGTATAGGTTATCCAAGCAATAACAGTGCTACAATAAGAGTGAATACCTTTTATTCTCTGTCTTTTAGGTATTGGTTATCCAAATCTTAACATTGCTACAATAGGAGTGAATACCTTTTATTCTCTGTCTTTTAGGTATTGGTTATCCAAACCTTAACATTGCTAAAATAAGAGTGAATACTTTTTATACTCTGTCTTTTAGGTATTGGTTATCCAGACCTTAACATTGCTACAATAGGAGTGAATACCTTTTATTCTGTGTCTTTTAGGTATTGGTTATCCAAGCCTTAGCATTGCTACAATAAGAGTGAATACGTTTTAATCTCTGTCTTTTAGGTATTGGTTATCCAAGCCTTAGCACTGCTACAATAAGAGTGAATACTTTTTATACTCTGTCCTTTAGGTATTGGTTAGCCAAAGCTTGACATTGCTACAATAGGAGTAAATACCTTTTATTCTCTGTCTTTTAGGTACTGGTTATCCAGACCTTAACAATGCTAAAATAGGAGTGAATACCTTTTATTCTGTGTCTTTTAGGTATTGGTTATCCAAACCTTAACATTGCTACAATAGGAGTGAATACCTTTTATTCTCCGTCTTTTAGGTATTGGTCATCCAAGCAATAACATTGCTACAAAAAGGGTGAATACTTTTTAAACTCTGTCTTTTAGGTATTGGTTATCCACACCTTAACATTGCTACAATAGCAGTGAATACCTTTTATTCTCTGTCTTTTAGGTATTGGTTATCCAAACTTTAACATTTCTAAAATAAGAGTGAATACTTTTTATACTCTGTCTTTTAGGTATTGGTTATCCACACCTTAACATTGCTACAATAGGAGTGAATACCTTTTATTCTCTGTCTTTTAGGTATTGGTTATCCAAGCCTTAGCATTGCTACAATAAGAGTGAATACGTTTTATTCTCATTCTTTTAGGTATTGGTTATCCAAGCCTTAGCACTGCTACAATAAGAGTGAATACTTTTTATACTCTGTCCTTTAGGTATTGGTTAGCCAAAGCTTAACATTGCTACAATAGGAGTAAATACCTTTTATTCTCTGTCTTTTAGGTACTGGTTATCCAGACCTTAACAAT
This sequence comes from Prosapia bicincta, assembly GCA_036971475.1. NCBI lineage: Eukaryota > Metazoa > Arthropoda > Insecta > Hemiptera > Cercopidae > Prosapia > Prosapia bicincta. The sequence goes on along the minus strand of JBAIZL010000001.1, from coordinate 136,104,562 downwards.
GCTAAAATAGGAGTGAATACCTTTTATTCTGTGTCTTTTAGGTATTGGTTATCCAAACCTTAACATTGCTACAATAGGAGTGAATACCTTTTATTCTCTGTCTTTTAGGTATTGGTCATCCAAGCAATAACATTGCTACAATAAGAGTGAATACTTTTTATACTCTGTCTTTTAGGTATTGGTTATCCAGACCTTAACATTGCTACAATAGGAGTGAATACCTTTTATTCTCTGTCTTTTAGGTAATTGTTAACCAAAAATTAACATTGCTACAATAGGAGTGAATACCTTTTATTCTCTGTCTTTTAGGTATTGGTTATCCAAGCAATAACATTGCTACAATAAGAGTGAATACTTTTTATACTCTGTCTTTTAGGTATTGGTTATCCAGACCTGTGCATTTTTTTTTATTTATGCCTGCGCTTTTAGCTTGGGGCGTGAAAAGGTATTTCTATACAACTTAATATGGGTGTGGTAGTGTAAATGTATAGTATAACAATTAGTCATTACTTTAAACATCCTGATTAAACAATGTAAATGAATCCATTTTTTTGTAATTTTAAATACTATACTAATGAGAAATATTTTTTTTCAGATTGGTTATCCAAGACTAACCATTGCTACAATAGGAGTGAATACGTTATATACTATATATTTTTTTGTATTGGTTATCCAAGCCCTAACATTGCTACAATAGGAGTGATTACGTTTTCATACTCTTTATTTTAGGTATTGGTTATCCAAGCAATAACATTGCTACAATAAGAGTGAATACCTTTTATTCTCTGTCTTTTAGGTATTGGTTATCCAAGTCTTAGCATTGCTACAATAGGAGTGAATACCTTTTATTCTCTGTCTTTTAGGTATTGGTTATCCAGACCTTAACATTTATACAATAAGAGTGAATACGTTTCATACTCTGTCTTTTAGGTATTGGTTATCCAAACCTTAACATTGCTACAATAGGAGTGAATACCTTTTATTCTCTGTCTTTTAGGTATTGGTTATCCAGACCTTAACAATGCTACAATAGGAGTGAATACCTTTTATTCTCTGTCTTTTAGGTATTGGTTATCCAAACCTTAACATTGCTACATTAGGAGTGAATACCTTTTATTCTCTGTCTTTTAGGTATTGGTTATCCAAGCAATAACATTGCTACAAAAAGGGTGAATACTTTTTAAACTCTGCCTTTTAGGTATTGGTTATCCACCCCTTAACATTGCTACAATAGCAGTGAATACCTTTTATTCTCTGTCTTTTAGGTATTGGTTATCCAAACTTTAACATTTCTAAAATAAGAGTGAATACTTTTTATACTCTGTCTTTTAGGTATTGGTTATCCAAACCTTAACATTGCTACAATAGGAGTGAATACCTTTTATTCTCTGTCTTTTAGGTATTGGTTATCCAAGCCTTAGCATTGCTACAATAAGAGTGGATACGTTTTATTCTCTGTCTTTTAGGTATTGGTTATCCAGACCTTAACATTGCTACAATAGGAGTGAATACCTTTTATTCTCTGTCTTTTAGGTATTGGTTATCCAGACCTTAACATTGCTACAATAAGAGTGAATACCTTTTATTCTCTGTCTTTTAGGTATAGGTTATCCAAGCAAAAACAGTGCTACAATAAGAGTGAATACCTTTTATTCTCTGTCTTTTAGGTATTGGTTATCCAAATCTTAACATTGCTACAATAGGAGTGAATACCTTTTATTCTCTGTCTTTTAGGTATTGGTTATCCAAGCAATAACATTGCTACAAAAAGGGTGAATACTTTTTATACTCTGTCTTTTAGGTATTGGTTATCCACACCTTAACAATGCTACAATAGGAGTGAATACCTTTTATTCTCTTTCTTTTAGGTATTGGTTATCCAAACCTTAACATTGCTAAAATAAGAGTGAATACTTTTTATACTCTGTCTTTTAGGTATTGGTTATCCAGACCTTAACATTGCTACAATAGGAGTGAATACCTTTTATTCTCTGTCTTTTAGGTATTGGTTATCCAAGCCTTAGCATTGCTACAATAAGAGTGAATACCTTTTATTCTCTGTCTTTTTGGTATAGGTTATCCAAGCAATAACAGTGCTACAATAAGAGTGAATACCTTTTATTCTCTGTCTTTTAGGTATTGGTTATCCAAATCTTAACATTGCTACAATAGGAGTGAATACCTTTTATTCTCTGTCTTTTAGGTATTGGTTATCCAAGCAATAACATTGCTACGAAAAGGGTGAATACTTTTTATACTCTGTCTTTTAGGTATTGGTTATCCACACCTTAACATTGCTACAATAGGAGTGAATACCTTTAATTCTCTGTCTTTTAGGTATTGGTTATCCAAACCTTAACATTGCTAAAATAAGAGTGAATACTTTTTATACTCTGTATTTTAGGTATTCGTTATCCAGACCTTAACATTGCTACAATAGGAGTGAATACCTTTTATTCTCTGTCTTTTAGGTATTGGTTATCCAAGCCTTAGCACTGCTACAATAAGAGTGAATACTTTTTATACTCTGTCCTTTAGGTATTGGTTAGCCAAAGCTTAACATTGCTACAATAGGAGTAAATACCTTTTATTCTCTGTCTTTTAGGTACTGGTTATCCAGACCTTAACAATGCTAAAATAGGAGTGAATACCTTTTATTCTCTGTCTTTTAGGTAATGGTTAACCAAAAATTAACATTGCTACAATAGGAGTGAATACCTTTTATTCTCTGTCTTTTAGGTATTGGTTATCCAAGCAATAACATTGCTACAATAAGAGTGAATACTTTTTATACTCTGTCTTTTAGGTATTGGTTATCCAGACCTTAACATTGCTACAATAGGAGTGAATGCCTTTTATTCTCAGTCTTTTAGGTATTGTTTATCCAAACCTTAACATTGCTAGAATAAGAGTGAATACTTTTTATACTCTGTCTTTTAGGTATTGGTTATCCAAACCTTAACATTGCTACAGTAGGAGTGAATACATTTTATTCTCTGTCCTTTAGGTAAAGGTTATCCAAGCAATAACATTGCTACAATAAGAGTGAATACCTTTTATTCTCTGTCTTTTAGGTATTGGTTATCCAGACCTGCGCATTTTTTTTTATTTATGCCTGCGCTTTTAGCTTGGGGCGTGAAAAGGTATTTCTATACAACTTAATATGGGTGTGGTAGTGTAAATGTATAGTATAACAATTAGTCATTACTTTAAACATCCTGATTAAACAATGTAAATGAATCCATTTTTTTGTAATTTTAAATACTATACTAATGAGAAATATTTTTTTTCAGATTGGTTATCCAAGACTAACCATTGCTACAATAGGAGTGAATACGTTTTATTCTTTTCTTTTAAGTATTGGTTATAAAATACTTAGCATTGCTACAATAGGAGTGAATACGTTATATACTATATATTTTTTTGTATTGGTTATCCAAGCCCTAACATTGCTACAATAGGAGTGATTACGTTTACATACTCTTTATTTTAGGTATTGGTTATCCAAGCCTTAGCATTGCTACAGTAAGAGTGAATACGTTTTATTCTCTGTCTTTTAGGTATTGCTTATCCAGACCTTAACATTGCTACAATAATAGTGAATACCTTTTATTCTCTGTCTTTTAGGTATTGGTTATCCAAGCCTTAGCATTGCTACAATAGGAGTGAATACCTTATATTCTCTGTCTTTTAGGTATTGGTTATCCAGACCTTAACATTGCTACAATAAGAGTGAATAAATTTTATTCTCTGTCTTTTAGGTATTGGTTATCCAAGCCTTAGCATTGCTACAATAAGAGTGAATACCTTTTATTCTCTGTCTTTTAGGTATTACTATCCAAGCCTTAGCATTGCTACAATAGGAGTGAATACCTTTTTTTCTCTGTCTTTTAGGTATTGGTTATCCAGACCTTAACATTGCTACAATAAGAGTGAATACCTTTTATTCTCTGTCTTTTAGGTATTGGTTATCCAAGCCTTAGCATTGCTACAATAAGGGTGAATACATTTTATTCTCTGTCTTTTAGGTATTGGTTATCCAAGTCTTAGCATTGCTACAATAGGAGTGAATACCTTTTATTCTCTGTCTTTTAGGTATTGGTTATCCAGACCTTAACATTGCTACAATAAGAGTGAATACGTTTTATACTCTGTCTTTTAGGTATTGGTTATCCAAACCTTAACATTGCTACAATAGGAGTGCATACCTTTTATTCTCTGTCTTTTAGGTATTGGTTATCCAGACCTTAACAATGCTACAATAAGAGTGAATACCTTTTATTCTCTTTCTTTTAGGTATTGGTTATCCAAGCCGTAGCATTGCTACAATAAGAGTGACACGTTTTATTCTCTGTCTTTTAGGTATTTGTTATCAAGACATTAACATTGCTACAATAGGAGTGAATACCTTTTATTCTCTGTCTTTTAGGTATTGGTTATCCAGAGCTTAAAATTGCTACAATAAGAGTGAATACCTTTTATTCTCTGTCTTTTAGGTATAGGTTATCCAAGCAATAACATTGCTACAAGAAGAGTGAATTCCTTTTATTATCTGTCTTTTAGGTATTGGTTATCCAAATCTTAACATTGCTACAATAGGAGTGAATACCTTTTATTCTCTGTCTTTTAGGTATTGGTTATCCAAGCAATAACATTGCTACAAAAAGGGTGAATACTTTTTAAACTCTGTCTTTTAGGTATTGGTTATCCACACCTTAACATTGCTACAATAGCAGTGAATACCTTTTATTCTCTGTCTTTTAGGTATAGGTTATCCAAACTTTAACATTTCTAAAATAAGAGTGAATAATTTTTATACTCTGTCTTTTAGGTATTGGTTATCCAAGCCTTAGCATTGCTACAATAAGAGTGAATACGTTTTATTCTCTGTCTTTTAGGTATTGGTTATCCAGACCTTAACATTGCTACAATAGGAGTGAATACCTTTTATTCTCTGTCTTTTAGGTATTGGTTATCCAGACCTTAACATTGCTACAATAAGAGTGAATACCTTTTATTCTCTGTCTTTTAGGTATAGGTTATCCAAGCAATAACAGTGCTACAATAAGAGTGAATACCTTTTATTCTCTGTCTTTTAGGTATTGGTTATGCAAATCTTAACATTGCTACAATAGGAGTGAATACCTTTTATTCTCTGTCTTTTAGGTATTGGTTATCCAAGCAATAACATTGCTACAAAAAGGGTGAATACTTTTTATACTCTGTCTTTTAGGTATTGGTTATCCACACCTTAACATTGCTACAATAGGAGTGAATACCTTTTATTCTCTGTCTTTTAGGTATTGGTTATCCAAACCTTAACATTGCTAAAATAAGAGTGAATACTTTTTATACTCGGTCTTTTAGGTATTGGTTATCCAGACCTTAACATTGCTACAATAGGAGTGAATACATTTTATTCTCTGTCTTTTAGGTATTGGTTATCCAAGCCTTAGCATTGCTACAATAAGAGTGAATACGTTTTATTCTCTGTCTTTTAGGTATTGGTTATCCAGACCTTAACATTGCTACAATAAGAATGAATACCTTTTATTCCCTGTTTTTAGGTATTGGTTATCCAGACCTTAACATTGCTACATTAGGAGTGAATACCCTTTAATTCTCTGTCTTTTAGGTATTGGTTATCCAAACCCTAGCATTGCTACAATAGGGGTGAATACCTTTTATTCTCTGTCTTTTAGGTATTGGTTATCCAAACCTTAACATTGCTACATTAGGAGTGAATACCTTTTATTCTCTGTCTTTTAGGTATTGGTTATCCAAGCAATAACATTGCTACAATAAGAGTGAATACTTTTTATACTCTGTCTTTTAGGTATTGGTTATCCAGACCTTAACATTGCTACAATAGGAGTGAATACCTTTTATTCTCTGTCTTTTAGGTATTGGTTATCCAAGCAATAACATTGCTACAATAGGAGTGAATACCTTTTATTCTCTGTCTTTTAGGTATCGGTTATCCAAGCAATAACATTGCCACAATAAGAGTGAATACCTTTTATTCTCTGTCTTTTAGGTATTGGTTATCCAAGCCTTAGCATTGCTACAATAAGAGTGAATACCTTTAATTCTCTGTCTTTTAGGTATTGGTTATCCAAGCCTTAGCATTGCTACAATAGGTGTGGTTACCTTTTATTCTCTGTCTTTTACGAATTGGTTATCCAGACCTTACCATTGCTACAATAGGAGTGAATACCTTTTATTCTCTGTCTTTTAGGTATTGGTTATCCAAGCCTTAGCATTGCTACAATAAGAGTGAATACCTTTTATTCTCTGTCTTTTAGGTATTGGTTATCCAAGTCTTAGCATTGCTACAAAAGGAGTGAATACCTTTTATTCTCTGTCTTTTAGGTATTGGTTATCCAGACCTTAACATTGCTACAATAGGAGTGAATACCTTTTATTCTCTGTCTTATAGGTATTGGTTATCAAAGCCTTAGCATTGCTACAATAAGAGTGAATACCTTTTATTCTCTGTCTTTTAGGTATTGGTTATCCAAGCCTTAGCATTGCTACAATAAGAGTGAATACCTTTTATTCTCTGTCTTTCAGGTATTGGTTATCCAAGCCTTAGCATTGCTACAATATTAGTGAATACCTTTTATTCTCTGTGTTTTAGGTATTGGTTATCCAGACCTTAACATTGCTACAATAGGAGTGAATACTTTTATTCTCTGTCTTTTAGGTATTGGTTATCCAAGCCTTAACATTGCTGAAATAAGAGTGAATACCTATTATTCTCTGTCTTTTAGGTATATGTTATCCAAGCCTTAACATTGCTACAATAGGAGTGAATACCTTTTGTTCTCTGTCTTTTAGGTATTGGTTATCCAAGCCTTAGCATTGCTACAATAAGGGTGAATACCTTTTATTCTCTGTCTTTTAGGTATTGGTCATCCAAGCAATAACATTGCTACAATAAGAGTGAATACGTTTTATACTCTGTCTTTTAGGTATTGGTTATCCAAACCTTAACATTGCTACAATAGGAGTGAATACCTTTTATTCTCTGTCTTTTAGGTATTGGTTATCCAGACCTTAACAATGCTACAATAGGAGTGAATTTCTTTTATTCTCTTTCTTTTAGGTATTGGTTATCCAAGCCGTAGCATTGCTACAATAAGAGTGAATACGTTTTATTCCCTGTCTTTTAGGTATTTGTTATCAAGACCTTAACATTGCTACAATAGGAGTGAATAACTTTTATTCTCTGTCTTTTAGGTATTGGTTATCCAGAGCTTAACATTGCTACAATAAGAGTGAATACCTTTTATTCTCTGTCTTTTAGGTATAGGTTATCCAAGCAATAACATTGCTACAAGAAGAGTGAATTCCTTTTATTCTCTGTCTTTTAGGTATTGGTTATCCAGACCTTAACAATGCTACAATAGGAGTGAATTTCTTTTATTCTCTTTCTTTTAGGTATTGGTTATCCAAGCCGTAGCATTGCTACAATAAGAGTGAATACGTTTTATTCCCTGTCTTTTAGGTATTTGTTATCAAGACCTTAACATTGCTACAATAGCAGTGAATACCTTTTATTCTCTGTCTTTTAGGTATTGGTTATCCAAACTTTATCATTTCTAAAATAAGAGTGAATACTTTCTATACTCTGTCTTTTAGGTATTGGTTATCCAAGCCTTAGCATTGCTACAATAAGAGTGAATACGTTTTATTCTCTGTCTTTTAGGTATTGGTTATCCAGACCTTAACATTGCTACAATAGGAGTGAATACCTTTTATTCTCTGTCTTTTAGGTATTGGTTATCCAGACCTTAACATTGCTACAATAAGAGTGAATACCTTTTATTCTCTGTCTTTTAGGTATAGGTTATCCAAGCAATAACAATGCTACAATAAGAGTGAATACCTTTTATTCTCTGTCTTTTAGGTATTGGTTATGCAAATCTTAACATTGCTACAATAGGAGTGAATACCTTTTATTCTCTGTCTTTTAGGTATTGGTTATCCAAGCAATAACATTGCTACAAAAAGGGTGAATACTTTTTATACTCTGTCTTTTAGGTATTGGTTATCCACACCTTAACATTGCTACAATAGGAGTGAATACCTTTAATTCTCTGTCTTTTAGGTATTGGTTATCCAAGCCTTAGCATTGCTACAATAGGTGTGGTTACCTTTTATTCTCTGTCTTTTACGAATTGGTTATCCAGACCTTACCATTGCTACAATAGGAGTGAATACCTTTTATTCTCTGTCTTTTAGGTATTGGTTATCCAAGCCTTAGCATTGCTACAATAAGAGTGAATACCTTTTATTCTCTGTCTTTTAGGTATTGGTTATCCAAGTCTTAGCATTGCTACAAAAGGAGTGAATACCTTTTATTCTCTGTCTTTTAGGTATTGGTTATCCAGACCTTAACATTGCTACAATAGGAGTGAATACCTTTTATTCTCTGTCTTATAGGTATTGGTTATCAAAGCCTTAGCATTGCTACAATAAGAGTGAATACCTTTTATTCTCTGTCTTTTAGGTATTGGTTATCCAAGCCTTAGCATTGCTACAATAAGAGTGAATACCTTTTATTCTCTGTCTTTCAGGTATTGGTTATCCAAGCCTTAGCATTGCTACAATATTAGTGAATACCTTTTATTCTCTGTGTTTTAGGTATTGGTTATCCAGACCTTAACATTGCTACAATAGGAGTGAATACTTTTATTCTCTGTCTTTTAGGTATTGGTTATCCAAGCCTTAACATTGCTGAAATAAGAGTGAATACCTATTATTCTCTGTCTTTTAGGTATATGTTATCCAAGCCTTAACATTGCTACAATAGGAGTGAATACCTTTTGTTCTCTGTCTTTTAGGTATTGGTTATCCAAGCCTTAGCATTGCTACAATAAGGGTGAATACCTTTTATTCTCTGTCTTTTAGGTATTGGTCATCCAAGCAATAACATTGCTACAATAAGAGTGAATACGTTTTATACTCTGTCTTTTAGGTATTGGTTATCCAAACCTTAACATTGCTACAATAGGAGTGAATACCTTTTATTCTCTGTCTTTTAGGTATTGGTTATCCAGACCTTAACAATGCTACAATAGGAGTGAATTTCTTTTATTCTCTTTCTTTTAGGTATTGGTTATCCAAGCCGTAGCATTGCTACAATAAGAGTGAATACGTTTTATTCCCTGTCTTTTAGGTATTTGTTATCAAGACCTTAACATTGCTACAATAGGAGTGAATAACTTTTATTCTCTGTCTTTTAGGTATTGGTTATCCAGAGCTTAACATTGCTACAATAAGAGTGAATACCTTTTATTCTCTGTCTTTTAGGTATAGGTTATCCAAGCAATAACATTGCTACAAGAAGAGTGAATTCCTTTTATTCTCTGTCTTTTAGGTATTGGTTATCCAGACCTTAACAATGCTACAATAGGAGTGAATTTCTTTTATTCTCTTTCTTTTAGGTATTGGTTATCCAAGCCGTAGCATTGCTACAATAAGAGTGAATACGTTTTATTCCCTGTCTTTTAGGTATTTGTTATCAAGACCTTAACATTGCTACAATAGCAGTGAATACCTTTTATTCTCTGTCTTTTAGGTATTGGTTATCCAAACTTTATCATTTCTAAAATAAGAGTGAATACTTTCTATACTCTGTCTTTTAGGTATTGGTTATCCAAGCCTTAGCATTGCTACAATAAGAGTGAATACGTTTTATTCTCTGTCTTTTAGGTATTGGTTATCCAGACCTTAACATTGCTACAATAGGAGTGAATACCTTTTATTCTCTGTCTTTTAGGTATTGGTTATCCAGACCTTAACATTGCTACAATAAGAGTGAATACCTTTTATTCTCTGTCTTTTAGGTATAGGTTATCCAAGCAATAACAATGCTACAATAAGAGTGAATACCTTTTATTCTCTGTCTTTTAGGTATTGGTTATGCAAATCTTAACATTGCTACAATAGGAGTGAATACCTTTTATTCTCTGTCTTTTAGGTATTGGTTATCCAAGCAATAACATTGCTACAAAAAGGGTGAATACTTTTTATACTCTGTCTTTTAGGTATTGGTTATCCACACCTTAACATTGCTACAATAGGAGTGAATACCTTTTATTCTCTGTCTTTTAGGTATTGGTTATCCAAACCTTAACATTGCTAAAATAAGAGTGAATACTTTTTATACTCTGTCTTTTAGGTATTGGTTATCCAGACCTTAACATTGCTACAATAGGAGTGAATACCTTTTATTCTCTGTCTTTTAGGTATTGGTTATCCAAGCCTTAGCATTGCTACAATAAGAGTGAATACGTTTTATTCTCTGTCTTTTAGGTATTGGTTATCCAGACCTTAACATTGCTACAATAAGAATGAATACCTTTTATTCCCTGTCTTTAGGTATTGGTTATCCAGACCTTAACATTGCTACATTAGGAGTGAATACCTTTTATTCTCTGTCTTTTAGGTATTGGTTATCCAAACCTTAACATTGCTACAATAGGAGTGAATAAATTTTATTCTCTGTCTTTTAGGTATTGGTTATCCAAACCCTAGCATTGCTACAATAGGGGTGAATACCTTTTATTCTCTGTCTTTTAGGTATTGGTTATCCAAACCTTAACATTGCTACAATAGGAGTGAATATCTTTTATTCTCTGTCTTTTAGGTATTGGTTATCCAAGCAATAACATTGCTACAATAAGAGTGAATACTTTTTATACTCTGTCTTTTAGGTATTGGTTATCCAAACCTTAACATTGCTACAATAGGAGTGAATACCTTTTATTCTCTGTCTTTTAGGTATTGGTTATCCAAGCAATAGCATTGCTACAATAGGAGTGAATACCTTTTATTCTCTGTCTTTTAGGTATTGGTTATCCAAGCAATAACATTGCCGCAATAAGAGTGAATACCTTTTATTCTCTGTCTTTTAGGTATTGGTTATCCAAGCCTTAGCATTGCTACAATAAGAGTGAATACCTTTAATTCTCTGTCTTTTATGTATTGGTTATCCAAGCCTTAGCATTGCTACAATAGGTGTGGTTACCTTTTATTCTCTGTCTTTTACGAATTGGTTATCCAGACCTTACCATTGCTACAATAGGAGTGAATACCTTTTATTCTCTGTCTTTTAGGTATTGGTTATCCAAGCCTTAGCATTGCTACAATAAGAGTGAATACCTTTTATTCTCTGTCTTTTAGGTATTGGTTATCCAAGTCTTAGCATTGCTACAATAGGAGTGAATACCTTTTATTCTCTGTCTTTTAGGTATTGGTTATCCAGACCTTAACATTGCTACAATAGGAGTGAATACCTTTTATTCTCTGTCTTATAGGTATTGGTTATCAAAGCCTTAGCATTGCTACAATAAGAGTGAATACCGTTTATTCTCTGTCTTTTAGGTATTGGTTATCCAAGCCTTAACATTGCTACAATAGGAGTGAATACCTTTTGTTCTCTGTCTTTTAGGTATTGGTTATCCAAGCCTTAGCATTGCTACAATAAGGGTGAATACCTTTTATTCTCTGTCTTTTAGGTATTGGTCATCCAAGCAATAACATTGCTACAATAAGAGTGAATACGTTTTATACTCTGTCTTTTAGGTATTGGTTATCCAGACCTTAACAATGCTACAATAGGAGTGAATTTCTTTTATTCTCTTTCTTTTAGGTATTGGTTATCCAAGCCGTAGCATTGCTACAATAAGAGTGAATACGTTTTATTCCCTGTCTTTTAGGTATTTGTTATCAAGACCTTAACATTGCTACAATAGGAGTGAATAACTTTTATTCTCTGTCTTTTAGGTATTGGTTATCCAGAGCTTAACATTGCTACAATAAGAGTGAATACCTTTTATTCTCTGTCTTTTAGGTATAGGTTATCCAAGCAATAACATTGCTACAAGAAGAGTGAATTCCTTTTATTCTCTGTCTTTTAGGTATTGGTTATCCAGACCTTAACAATGCTACAATAGGAGTGAATTTCTTTTATTCTCTTTCTTTTAGGTATTGGTTATCCAAGCCGTAGCATTGCTACAATAAGAGTGAATACGTTTTATTCCCTGTCTTTTAGGTATTTGTTATCAAGACCTTAACATTGCTACAATAGCAGTGAATACCTTTTATTCTCTGTCTTTTAGGTATTGGTTATCCAAACTTTATCATTTCTAAAATAAGAGTGAATACTTTCTATACTCTGTCTTTTAGGTATTGGTTATCCAAGCCTTAGCATTGCTACAATAAGAGTGAATACGTTTTATTCTCTGTCTTTTAGGTATTGGTTATCCAGACCTTAACATTGCTACAATAGGAGTGAATACCTTTTATTCTCTGTCTTTTAGGTATTGGTTATCCAGACCTTAACATTGCTACAATAAGAGTGAATACCTTTTATTCTCTGTCTTTTAGGTATAGGTTATCCAAGCAATAACAATGCTACAATAAGAGTGAATACCTTTTATTCTCTGTCTTTTAGGTATTGGTTATGCAAATCTTAACATTGCTACAATAGGAGTGAATACCTTTTATTCTCTGTCTTTTAGGTATTGGTTATCCAAGCAATAACATTGCTACAAAAAGGGTGAATACTTTTTATACTCTGTCTTTTAGGTATTGGTTATCCACACCTTAACATTGCTACAATAGGAGTGAATACCTTTTATTCTCTGTCTTTTAGGTATTGGTTATCCAAACCTTAACATTGCTAAAATAAGAGTGAATACTTTTTATACTCTGTCTTTTAGGTATTGGTTATCCAGACCTTAACATTGCTACAATAGGAGTGAATACCTTTTATTCTCTGTCTTTTAGGTATTGGTTATCCAAGCCTTAGCATTGCTACAATAAGAGTGAATACGTTTTATTCTCTGTCTTTTAGGTATTGGTTATCCAGACCTTAACATTGCTACAATAAGAATGAATACCTTTTATTCCCTGTCTTTAGGTATTGGTTATCCAGACCTTAACATTGCTACATTAGGAGTGAATACCTTTTATTCTCTGTCTTTTAGGTATTGGTTATCCAAACCTTAACATTGCTACAATAGGAGTGAATAAATTTTATTCTCTGTCTTTTAGGTATTGGTTATCCAAACCCTAGCATTGCTACAATAGGGGTGAATACCTTTTATTCTCTGTCTTTTAGGTATTGGTTATCCAAACCTTAACATTGCTACAATAGGAGTGAATATCTTTTATTCTCTGTCTTTTAGGTATTGGTTATCCAAGCAATAACATTGCTACAATAAGAGTGAATACTTTTTATACTCTGTCTTTTAGGTATTGGTTATCCAAACCTTAACATTGCTACAATAGGAGTGAATACCTTTTATTCTCTGTCTTTTAGGTATTGGTTATCCAAGCAATAGCATTGCTACAATAGGAGTGAATACCTTTTATTCTCTGTCTTTTAGGTATTGGTTATCCAAGCAATAACATTGCCGCAATAAGAGTGAATACCTTTTATTCTCTGTCTTTTAGGTATTGGTTATCCAAGCCTTAGCATTGCTACAATAAGAGTGAATACCTTTCATTCTCTGTCTTTTATGTATTGGTTATCCAAGCCTTAGCATTGCTACAATAGGTGTGGTTACCTTTTATTCTCTGTCTTTTACGAATTGGTTATCCAGACCTTACCATTGCTACAATAGGAGTGAATACCTTTTATTCTCTGTCTTTTAGGTATTGGTTATCCAAGCCTTAGCATTGCTACAATAAGAGTGAATACCTTTTATTCTCTGTCTTTTAGGTATTGGTTATCCAAGTCTTAGCATTGCTACAATAGGAGTGAATACCTTTTATTCTCTGTCTTTTAGGTATTGGTTATCCAGACCTTAACATTGCTACAATAGGAGTGAATACCTTTTATTCTCTGTCTTATAGGTATTGGTTATCAAAGCCTTAGCATTGCTACAATAAGAGTGAATACCGTTTATTCTCTGTCTTTTAGGTATTGGTTATCCAAGCCTTAGCATTGCTACAATAAGAGTGAATACCTTTTATTCTCTGTCTTTCAGGTATTGGTTATCCAAGCCTTAGCATTGCTACAATATTAGTGAATACCTTTTATTCTCTGTGTTTTAGGTATTGGTTATCCAGACCTTAACATTGCTACAATAGGAGTGAATACTTTTATTCTCTGTCTTTTAGGTATTGGTTATCCAAGCCTTAACATTGCTAAAATAAGAGTGAATACCTATTATTCTCTGTCTTTTAGGTATATGTTATCCAAGCCTTAACATTGCTACAATAGGAGTGAATACCTTTTGTTCTCTGTCTTTTAGGTATTGGTTATCCAAGCCTTAGCATTGCTACAATAAGGGTGAATACCTTTTATTCTCTGTCTTTTAGGTATTGGTCATCCAAGCAATAACATTGCTACAATAAGAGTGAATACGTTTTATACTCTGTCTTTTAGGTATTGGTTATCCAAACCTTAACATTGCTACAATAGGAGTGAATACCTTTTATTCTCTGTCTTTTAGGTATTGGTTATCCAGACCTTAACAATGCTACAATAGGAGTGAATTTCTTTTATTCTCTTTCTTTTAGGTATTGGTTATCCAAGCCGTAGCATTGTTATAATAAGAGTGAATACGTTTTATTCTCTGTCTTTTAGGTATTTGTTATCAAGACCTTAACATTGCTACAATAGGAGTGAATAATTTTATTCTCTGTCTTTTAGGTATTGGTTATCCAGAGCTTAACATTGCTACAATAGGAGTGAATACCTTTTATTCTCTGTCTCTTAGGTATTGGTTATCCAGACCTTAACAATGCTACAATAGGAGTGAATTTCTTTTATTCTCTTTCTTTTAGGTATTGGTTATCCAAGCCGTAGCATTGCTACAATAAGAGTGAATACGTTTTATTCCCTGTCTTTTAGGTATTTGTTATCAAGACCTTAACATTGCTACAATAGGAGTGAATAACTTTTATTCTCTGTCTTTTAGGTATTGGTTATCCAGAGCTTAACATTGCTACAATAAGAGTGAATACCTTTTATTCTCTGTCTTTTAGGTATAGGTTATCCAAGCAATAACATTGCTACAAGAAGAGTGAATTCCTTTTATTATCTGTCTTTTAGGTATTGGTTATCCACATCTTAACATTGCTATAATAGGAGTGAATACCTTTTATTCTCTGTCTTTTAGGTATTGGTTATCCAAGCAATAACATTGCTACAAAAAGGGTGAATACTTTTTAAACTCTGTCTTTTAGGTATTTGTTATCCACACCTTAACATTGCTACAATAGCAGTGAATAACTTTTATTCTCTGTCTTTTAGGTATTGGTTATCCAAACTTTATCATTTCTAAAATAAGAGTGAATACTTTCTATACTCTGTCTTTTAGGTATTGGTTATCCAAGCCTTAGCATTGCTACAATAAGAGTGAATACGTTTTATTCTCTGTCTTTTAGGTATTGGTTATCCAGACCTTAACATTGCTACAATAGGAGTGAATACCTTTTATTCTCTGTCTTTTAGGTATTGGTTATCCAGACCTTAACATTGCTACAATAAGAGTGAATACCTTTTATTCTCTGTCTTTTAGGTATAGGTTATCCAAGCAATAACAATGCTACAATAAGAGTGAATACCTTTTATTCTCTGTCTTTTAGGTATTGGTTATGCAAATCTTAACATTGCTACAATAGGAGTGAATACCTTTTATTCTCTGTCTTTTAGGTATTGGTTATCCAAGCAATAACATTGCTACAAAAAGGGTGAATACTTTTTATACTCTGTCTTTTAGGTATTGGTTATCCACACCTTAACATTGCTACAATAGGAGTGAATACCTTTTATTCTCTGTCTTTTAGGTATTGGTTATCCAAACCTTAACATTGCTAAAATAAGAGTGAATACTTTTTATACTCTGTCTTTTAGGTATTGGTTATCCAGACCTTAACATTGCTACAATAGGAGTGAATACCCTTTATTCTCTGTCTTTTAGGTATTGGTTATCCAAGCCTTAGCATTGCTACAATAAGAGTGAATACGTTTTATTCTCTGTCTTTTAGGTATTGGTTATCCAGACCTTAACATTGCTACAATAAGAATGAATACCTTTTATTCCCTGTCTTTAGGTATTGGTTATCCAGACCTTAACATTGCTACATTAGGAGTGAATACCTTTTATTCTCTGTCTTTTAGGTATTGGTTATCCAAACCCTAACATTGCTACAATAGGAGTGAATAAATTTTATTCTCTGTCTTTTAGGTATTGGTTATCCAAACCCTAGCATTGCTACAATAGGGGTGAATACCTTTTATTCTCTGTCTTTTAGGTATTGGTTATCCAAACCTTAACATTGCTACAATAGGAGTGAATACCTTTTATTCTCTGTCTTTTAGGTATTGGTTATCCAAGCAATAACATTGCTACAATAAGAGTGAATACTTTTTATACTCTGTCTTTTAGGTATTGGTTATCCAAACCTTAACATTGCTACAATAGGAGTGAATACCTTTTATTCTCTGTCTTTTAGGTATTGGTTATCCAAGCAATAGCATTGCTACAATAGGAGTGAATACCTTTTATTCTCTGTCTTTTAGGTATTGGTTATCCAAGCAATAACATTGCCACAATAAGAGTGAATACCTTTTATTCTCTGTCTTTTAGGTATTGGTTATCCATGCCTTAGCATTGCTACAATAAGAGTGAATACCTTTAATTCTCTGTCTTTTATGTATTGGTTATCCAAGCCTTAGCATTGCTACAATAGGTGTGGTTACCTTTTATTCTCTGTCTTTTACGAATTGGTTATATAGACCTTACCATTGCTACAATAGGAGTGAATACCTTTTATTCTCTGTCTTTTAGGTATTGGTTATCCAAGCCTTAGCATTGCTACAATAAGAGTGAATACCTTTTATTCTCTGTCTTTTAGGTATTGGTTATCCAAGTCTTAGCATTGCTACAATAGGAGTGAATACCTTTTATTCTCTGTCTTTTAGGTATTGGTTATCCAGACCTTAACATTGCTACAATAGGAGTGAATACCTTTTATTCTCTGTCTTATAGGTATTGGTAATCAAAGCCTTAGCATTGCTACAATAAGAGTGAATACCTTTTATTCTCTGTCTTTTAGGTATTGGTTATCCAAGCCTTAGCATTGCTACAATAAGAGTGAATACCTTTTATTCTCTGTCTTTCAGGTATTGGTTATCCAAGCCTTAGCATTGCTACAATATTAGTGAATACCTTTTATTCTCTGTGTTTTAGGTATTGGTTATCCAGACCTTAACATTGCTACAATAGGAGTGAATACTTTTATTCTCTGTCTTTTAGGTATTGGTTATCCAAGCCTTAACATTGCTAAAATAAGAGTGAATACCTATTATTCTCTGTCTTTTAGGTATATGTTATCCAAGCCTTAACATTGCTACAATAGGAGTGAATACCTTTTGTTCTCTGTCTTTTAGGTATTGGTTATCCAAGCCTTAGCATTGCTACAATAAGGGTGAATACCTTTTATTCTCTGTCTTTTAGGTATTGGTCATCCAAGCAATAACATTGCTACAATATAGAGTGAATACGTTTTATACTCTGTCTTTTAGGTATTGGTTATCCAAACCTTAACATTGCTACAATAGGAGTGAATACCTTTTATTCTCTGTCTTTTAGGTATTGGTTATCCAGACCTTAACAATGCTACAATAGGAGTGAATTTCTTTTATTCTCTTTCTTTTAGGTATTGGTTATCCAAGCCGTAGCATTGCTATAATAAGAGTGAATACGTTTTATTCTCTGTCTTTTAGGTATTTGTTATCAAGACCTTAACATTGCTACAATAGGAGTGAATAATTTTATTCTCTGTCTTTTAGGTATTGGTTATCCAGAGCTTAACATTGCTACAATAAGAGTGAATACCTTTTATTCTCTGTCTTTTAGGTATAGGTTATCCAAGCAATAACATTGCTACAAGAAGAGTGAATTCCTTTCATTATCTGTCTTTTAGGTATTGGTTATCCACATCTTAACATTGCTATAATAGGAGTGAATACCTTTTATTCTCTGTCTTTTAGGTATTGGTTATCCAAGCAATAACATTGCTACAAAAAGGGTGAATACTTTTTAAACTCTGTCTTTTAGGTAATGGTTATCCACACCTTAACATTGCTACAATAGCAGTGAATACCTTTTATTCTCTGTCTT
The DNA here is from genome assembly GCA_036971475.1 of Prosapia bicincta. Classification (NCBI taxonomy): domain Eukaryota; kingdom Metazoa; phylum Arthropoda; class Insecta; order Hemiptera; family Cercopidae; genus Prosapia; species Prosapia bicincta. Next base: position 136,086,410 of record JBAIZL010000001.1, on the reverse strand, counting down.
TTAGGTATTGGTTATCCAAACCTTAACATGGCTAAAATAAGAGTGAATACTTTTTATACTCTGTCTTTTAGGTATTGGTTATCCAAACCTTAACATTGCTACAATAGGAGTGAATACCTTTTATTCTCTGTCTTTTAGGTATTGGTTATCCACACCTTAACATTCCTACAATAGGAGTGGATACTTTTATTCTCTGTCTAATAGGTATTGGTTATCCAGACCTTAACATTGCTACAATAAGAGTGAATACCTTTTATTCTCTGTCTTTTAGGAATAGGTTATCCAAGCAATAACAATGCTACAATAAGAGTGAATACCTTTTATTCTCTGTCTTTTAGGTATTGGTTATGCAAATCTTAACATTGCTACAATAGGAGTGAATACCTTTTATTCTCTGTCTTTTAGGTATTGGTTATCCAAGCAATAACATTGCTACAAAAAGGGTGAATACTTTTTATACTCTGTCTTTTAGGTATTGTTTATCCACACCTTAACATTGCTACAATGGGAGTGAATACCTTTTATTCTCTGTCTTTTAGGTATTGGTTATCCAAACCTTTACATTGCTAAAATAAGAGTGAATACTTTTTATACTCTGTCTTTTAGGTATTGGTTATCCAGACCTTAACATTGCTACAATAGGAGTGAATACCTTTTATTCTCTGTCTTTTAGGTATTGGTTATCCAAGCCTTATCATTGCTACAATAAGAGTGAATACGTTTTATTCTCTGTCTTTTAGGTATTGGTTATCCAGACCTTAACATTGCTACAATAAGAATGAATACCTTTTATTCCCTGTCTTTAGGTATTGGTTATCCAGACCTTAACATTGCTACATTAGGAGTGAATACCTTTTATTCTCTGTCTTTTAGGTATTGGTTATCCAAACCCTAACATTGCTACAATAGGAGTGAATAAATTTTATTCTCTGTCTTTTAGGTATTGGTTATCCAAACCCTAGCATTGCTACAATAGGGGTGAATACCTTTTATTCTCTGTCTTTTAGGTATTGGTTATCCAAACCTTAACATTGCTACAATAGGAGTGAATACCTTTTATTCTCTGTCTTTTAGGTATTGGATATCCAAGCAATAACATTGCTACAATAAGAGTGAATACTTTTTATACTCTGTCTTTTAGGTATTGGTTATCCAAACCTTAACATTGCTACAATAGGAGTGAATACCTTTTATTCTCTGTCTTTTAGGTATTGGTTATCCAAGCAATAACATTGCTACAATAATAGTGAATACCTTATATTCTCTGTCTTTTAGGTATTGGTTATCCAAGCAATAACATTGCCACAATAAGAGTGAATACCTTTTATTCTCTGTCTTTTAGGTATTGGTTATCCAAGCCTTAGCATTGCTACAATAAGAGTGAATACCTTTAATTCTCTGTCTTTTATGTATTGGTTATCCAAGCCTTAGCATTGCTACAATAGGTGTGGTTACCTTTTATTCTCTGTCTTTTACGAATTGGTTATCCAGACCTTACCATTGCTACAATAGGAGTGAATACCTTTTATTCTCTGTCTTTTAGGTATTGGTTATCCAAGCCTTAGCATTGCTACAATAAGAGTGAATACCTTTTATTCTCTGTCTTTTAGGTATTGGTTATCCAAGTCTTAGCATTGCTACAATAGGAGTGAATACCTTTTATTCTCTGTCTTTTAGGTATTGGTTATCCAGACCTTAACATTGCTACAATAGGAGTGAATACCTTTTATTCTCTGTCTTATAGGTATTGGTTATCAAAGCCTTAGCATTGCTACAATAAGAGTGAATACCTTTTATTCTCTGTCTTTTAGGTATTGGTTATCCAAGCCTTAGCATTGCTACAATAAGAGTGAATACCTTTTATTCTCTGTCTTTCAGGTATTGGTTATCCAAGCCTTAGCATTGCTACAATATTAGTGAATACCTTTTATTCTCTGTGTTTTAGGTATTGGTTATCCAGACCTTAACATTGCTACAATAGGAGTGAATACTTTTATTCTCTGTCTTTTAGGTATTGGTTATCCAAGCCTTAACATTGCTAAAATAAGAGTGAATACCTATTATTCTCTGTCTTTTAGGTATATGTTATCCAAGCCTTAACATTGCTACAATAGGAGTGAATACCTTTTGTTCTCTGTCTTTTAGGTATTGGTTATCCAAGCCTTAGCATTGCTACAATAAGGGTGAATACCTTTTATTCTCTGTCTTTTAGGTATTGGTCATCCAAGCAATAACATTGCTACAATAAGAGTGAATACGTTTTATACTCTGTCTTTTAGGTATTGGTTATCCAAACCTTAACATTGCTACAATAGGAGTGAATAATTTTATTCTCTGTCTTTTAGGTATTGGTTATCCAGGGCTTAACATTGCTACAATAAGAGTGAATACCTTTTATTCTCTGTCTTTTAGGTATAGGTTATCCAAGCAATAACATTGCTACAAGAAGAGTGAATTCCTTTTATTATCTGTCTTTTAGGTATTGGTTATCCAGGGCTTAACATTGCTACAATAAGAGTGAATACCTTTTATTCTCTGTCTTTTAGGTATTGGTTATCCAGACCTTAACAATGCTACAATAGGAGTGAATTTCTTTTATTCTCTTTCTTTTAGCTATTGGTTATCCAAGCCGTAGCATTGCTACAATAAGAGTGAATACGTTTTATTCTCTGTCTTTTAGGTATTTGTTATCAAGACCTTAACATTGCTACAATAGGAGTGAATAATTTTATTCTCTGTCTTTTAGGTATTGGTTATCCAGGGCTTAACATTGCTACAATAAGAGTGAATACCTTTTATTCTCTGTCTTTTAGGTATAGGTTATCCAAGCAATAACATTGCTACAAGAAGAGTGAATTCCTTTTATTATCTGTCTTTTAGGTATTGGTTATCCACATCTTAACATTGCTATAATAGGAGTGAATACCTTTTATTCTCTGTCTTTTAGGTATTGGTTATCCAAGCAATAACATTGCTACAAAAAGGGTGAATACTTTTTAAACTCTGTCTTTTAGGTATTGGTTATCCACACCTTAACATTGCTACAATAGCAGTGAATACCTTTTATTCTCTGTCTTTTAGGTATTGGTTATCCAAACCTTAACATTGCTAAAATAAGAGTGAATACTTTTTATACTCTGTCTTTTAGGTATTGGTTATCCAAACCTTAACATTGCTACAATAGGAGTGAATACCTTTTATTCTCTGCCTTTTAGGTATTGGTTATCCACACCTTAACATTCCTACAATAGGAGTAGATACCTTTTATTCTCTGTCTAATAGGTATTGGTTATCCAAGCCTTAGCATTGCTACAATAATAGTGAATACCTTTTATTCTCTGTCTTTTAGGTATTGGTTATCCAAACCTTAACATTGCTACAATAGGAGTGAATACCTTTTATTCTCTGCCTTTTAGGTATTGGTTATCCACACCTTAACATTGCTACAATAGGAGTGAATACCTTTTATTCTCTGTCTTTTAGGTATTGGTTATCCAGACCTTAACATTGCTACAATAGGAGTGAATACCTTTTATTCTCTGTCTTTTAGGAATTGGATATCCTAGCCTTAACATTGCTACAATAAGAGTGAATACCTTTTATTCTCTGTCTTTTAGGTATTGGTTATCCACACCTTAACATTGCTACAATAGGAGTGAATACCTTTTATTCTCTGTCTTTTAGGTATTGGTTATCCAAACCTTAACATTGCTAAAATAAGAGTGAATACTTTTTATACTCTGTCTTTTATTTATTGGTTATCCAGACCTTAACATTGCTACAATAGGAGTGAATACGTTTCATTCTCTGTATTTTAGGAATTGGTTATCCAGACCTTAACATTGCTACAATAGGAGTGAATACCTTTTATTCTCTGTCTTTTAGGTATTGGGTATCCAGACCGTAACATTGCTACAATAAGAATGAATACCTTTTATTCCCTGTCTTTTAGGTATTGGTTATCCAGACCTTAACATTGCTACAATAGTAGTGAATACCTTTTATTCTCTGTCTTTTAGGTATTGGTTATCCAAACCCTAACATTGCTACAATAGGAGTGAATAAATTTTATTCTCTGTCTTTTAGGTATTGGTTTTCCAAACCCTAGCATTGCTACAATAGGAGTGAATACCTTTTATTCTCTGTCTTTTAGGTATTGGTTATCCAAACCTTAACATTGCTACAATAGGAGTGAATACCTTTTATTCTCTGTCTTTTAGGTATTGGTTATCCAAGCAATAACATTGCTACAATAAGAGTGAATACTTTTTATACTCTGTCTTTTAGGTATTGGTTATCCAGACCTTAACATTGCTACAATAGGAGTGAATACGTTTCATTCTCTGTATTTTAGGAATTGGTTATCCAGACCTTAACATTGCTACAATAGGAGTGAATACCTTTTATTCTCTGTCTTTTAGGTATTGGGTATCCAGACCGTAACATTGCTACAATAAGAATGAATACCTTTTATTCCCTGTCTTTTAGGTATTGGTTATCCAGACCTTAACATTGCTACAATAGTAGTGAATACCTTTTATTCTCTGTCTTTTAGGTATTGGTTATCCAAACCCTAACATTGCTACAATAGGAGTGAATAAATTTTATTCTCTGTCTTTTAGGTATTGGTTTTCCAAACCCTAGCATTGCTACAATAGGAGTGAATACCTTTTATTCTCTGTCTTTTAGGTATTGGTTATCCAAACCTTAACATTGCTACAATAGGAGTGAATACCTTTTATTCTCTGTCTTTTAGGTATTGGTTATCCAAGCAATAACATTGCTACAATAAGAGTGAATACTTTTTATACTCTGTCTTTTAGGTATTGGTTATCCAGACCTTAACATTGCTACAATAGGAGTGAATACCTTTTATTCTCTGTTTTTTAGGTATTGGTTATCCAAGCAATAACATTGCTACAATAGGAGTGAATACCTTTTATTCTCTGTCTTTTAGGTATTGGTTATCCAGACCTGCGCATTTTTTTTTATTTATTCCTGCGCTTTTAGCTTGGGGCCTGAATAGGTATTTCTATACAACTTAATATGGGTATGGTAGTGTAAATGTATAGTATAACAATTAGTCATTACTTTAAACATCCTGATTAAACAATATAAATGAATCTATTTTTTTTGTAATTTTAAATACTATACTAATGAGAAATATTTTTTTTTCAGATGTCGAACGATAGCATTTTACCATTAAAACCAGTCTTCGACAGTGTAGTCAAATCAAGGTATTATATTGATAAGACGATGATGATTAAGGAGTTTATGGAAAGTGAAAATGTACCGACGTTTGTAGGTGTTCCGAATGGTTTTGGAAAAACCGTGATATTGCAAATGATGAAGCGTTTTTTTGAAATTCAAGTGCTTGATGACAATACGGAAATAATTGACAAGACAAAATCTCCGAACTTTAAGCTTTTCAATAACACTGAAATTCATAAAACGTGTCCAAAATTTTTCAAAAACCACTTTGGCTTGCATCCTGTTATTTACATTGATTATGAACCATTATCTTTCGTAAACGACTACAAAAGCATGTTTAATTTGGTGAAAAGAATATTTCATCGTACGTTTAATGAGTACAAATATTTAGGGGACGTGAGTCGGTTGTGGCTCAGAGATCTGGACAAGACTTTGTTTGACCAGTTCGTTACACATTTAGTGACTTTGGAGCTCCGACACCTGAAGTACGGTTTGACGTTTTTGTGTAAGGTTTTGATTTCACATTACAAACGAAAACCGATTCTGTTAATAGACAATTACGCATCGTTCATCGACGCCATGATATTCGCCAGTCATGAAGACAAGTATATCATCAGCAATGTGTTCAACGATCTCCACATGGCGCTACTTCTTGAGAACAACCAGTTCGTGGAGAGGGTGTTTTGCACCGGGATCACCCACTTGACCGGCGGCGACATCACGTTAAAAAAGAGAACTGAATTCTTTAAAGATTATTACTTTTTACAATCGCACCAGTTCAACAAGTACTACGGCATAACGGACGACGAGCTCGTTCCCTTGCTCAAACATTTCACCAACGACAACGACGTGCACAACGAGTTGTACTACGAGATAACAACATTCTTTAGAGGCTACGCTGAACTTGAGCCGGGAACTTTCGAATGCGAAGTGCCGATCCAAGATACCTACGAATCGGAAGACTTGGAGTTCTCGTGGAACAACACGTCCGATGAAAGCAACGACACGGAACCGATACTTGAACTGCCGCCCAGCATGTTTGTCAAACAGAACACCACCCACTACTACAGTACGCTTTCCATACTCAGGTATTTACAAAATAAATTCAAAGCGGACGAAATCGCCTTGAGAAGCTACCTTCCGAAACACACGTATTACAACGAATTCCTAACCTTCTTTTACAGCGGAAACACCAAACTCAAGATAATGGAATTACTAAACGACAGACTTTTCCGATTTCTTGCCGCTAAATTATTCTCGGAAAACGAAATTCACATGTTAAAACAATTAGTCATATCGGAGTATAAAGATTATACAGTAAACTGTAATAACTATGTGTTCCAATACTTTCTGTTCAACGGACTCGTAACGTACGGAGACCACAAGTTGGAAGAGACGTCGCACCTACTAGTGAGGCTGCCGAACCTCGAGATGAAGCGCGCCATGGAACACCTGCTACTGGACAGCACCGTGCGTCAGTTCTCATTCGACCCGGCCATAGCAAGCGAGCTTGTTTATACTATCAACGATATATCCGACACGAACAGCTCAGAAGCACAGCTTGCAGACTTCCACAAACTGTTCAACAAACTGTTCAAGATATCCACGTATCACGTGAGGTTGCAAAACTTCTTCCTACTTACACTGTTCACCTTATTCAGGCACCATCTGCACGAAGACTGTTTTCTGGAGGAAAAGTACGGACTGATGCTCCTTAGGCTAGTCAACCCGCACGGCGTCATGTTCGTTCTCGAGGTCAACGAGATCATTATGCGGAAAGAAATTCCCAGGAAAGAGCTGCGATCATGCTCAAACCAGACTCTCCAACAACTGGTTTACCGGGAATACATCACCGACCCGAACCAGAAACTTGTAAACATCGGTATTTGTATGGGTTTCGAACACAAAAAAAAAAAAAAGATTATGGAGAAAATTATCAGTATAGCTTACTCAAAAAATCTGCTCCCTGAAGACGACGTATATCGTTGGACAGTACTATAGCATTAAACCTGAAGCTATGGTGCTAGCAATGCGGACGTTAAGGAAACCTATTGATATGAGGGGAAACCTTTTCGTTAATGCGGTGTTTACTACGATCTCAAGCACCAAGTATTTCAAAGACAAATTATACCGACCAATTAAAAAATAATTGACTAACACAGACAATATAATACAACTTGACAACGAAATCGCCAAAGTTGAAAATTTCATTTTACCTCCCTCAGTGACACAAACACAGCTTCATAAAATCAATGTTCCTTCATGAAACAAATCTTTATTATGTAACACAATATACTATAGTCACATTACAATATCACCACATTACATTATAAAGATATTACAGTATCCCATTATTGTAATATAGACGAATTGCGATAGAGGCCCATCTTAAAATCACCGAATTGCAATATAGTCACATTACAATATAGTTACATTACAATATCACCACATTACATTTTAAAATCACCGAATTGCAGTATAGTCACATTACAATATAGTTACATTACAATATCACCACATTACATTTTAATGATATTACAGTATTCCATTATTGTAACATAGACGAATTGCGATAGAGGCCCATCTTAAAGTCACCTAATTGCAATATAGTCACATAATAATGTAGTTACATTACAATATCACCACATTACATTTTAAAATCACCGAATTGCAATATAATCACATTACAATATAGTCACATTACAATATAGTCACATTACAATATCACCACATTACATTGTAATGATATTACAGTATCCCATTATTGTAACACAGACGAATTGCGATAGAGGCCCATCTTAAAATCACTGAATTGCAATATAGTCACATTACAATATCACAACATTACATTTTAATGAAATTACAGTATCCCATTATTGTAACATAGACGAATTGCGATAGAGGCCCGTCTTAAAATCACCGAATTACAATATAGTCACATTACAATATAGTCGCATAACAATATCACCACATTACATTATAATGAAAATACAGTATCCCATTATTGTAACATAGACGAATTGCGATAGAGGTCCATCTTAAAATCACCGAATTGCAATATAGTCACATTACAATATAGTTACATTACAATATAACCACATTACATTTCAAAATCACCGAATTGCAGTATAGTCACATTACAATATAGTCACATTACAACATCACCACATTACATCATAATGATATTACAGTATCCCATTATTGTAACATAGACGAATTGCGATAGAGGCCCGTCTTAAAATCACCGAATTGCAATATAGTAACATTACAATATAGTTACATTACAATATCACCACATTACATTATAATGATATTACAGTACCCCATTATTGCAACATAGACGAATTGCGATAGAGGCCCTTCTTAAAATCACCGAATTAGAATATAGTCACATTACATTATAGTTACATTACAATATCACCACATTACATTTTAAAATCACGGAATTGCAATATAGTCACATTACAATATAGTCACATTACAATATCACCACAATACATTTTAATGATATTACAGTATCCCATTATTGTAACATAGACGAATTGCGATAGAGGCCCGTCTTAAAATCACCGAATTGCAATATAGTCACATTACAATATAGTTACATTACAATATCACCACATTACATTATAATGATAATACAGTATCCCATTATTGTAACATAGACGAATTGCGATAGAGGCCCGTCTTAAAATCACCGAATTACAATATAGTCACATTACAATATAGTCACGTAACAATATCAACACATTACATTATAATGATATTACAGTATCCCATTATTGTAACATAGACGAATTGCGATAGAGGCCCGTCTTAAAATCACCGAATTACAATATAGTCACATTACAATATAGTCACATTACAATATCACCACATTACATTATAATGAAAATACAGTATCCCATTATTGTAACATAGACGAATTGCGATAGAGGCCCGTCTTAAAATCACGGAATTGCAATATAGTCACATTACAATATAGTCACATTACAATATCACCACAATACATTTTAATGATATTACAGTATCCCATTATTGTAACATAGACGAATTGCGATAGAGGCCCATCTTAAATCCACCGAATTGCAATATAGTCGCATTACAATATCACCACATTACATTTTAATGATATTACAGTATCCCATTATTTTAACATAGACGAATTGCGATAGAGGCCCGTCTTAAAATCACCGAATTACAATATAGTCACATTACAATATAGTCACATTACAATATCACCACATTACATTATAATGAAAATACAGTATCCCATTATTGCAACATAGACGAATTGCGATAGAGACCCATCTTAAAATAACCGAATTAGAAAATAGTAACATTACAATATAGTTACATTACAATACCACCACATTACATTTTAAAATCACCCAATTGCAATATAGTCACATTACAATATAGTTACATTACAATATCACCACATTACATTTTAAAATCTCCGAATTGCAGTATAGTCACATTACAATATAGTCACATTACAATATCACCACATTACATTATAATGATATTACAGTATCCCATTATTGCAACATAGACGAATTGCGATAGAGGCCCATCTTAAAATCACCGAATTAGATTATAGTCACATTACAATATAGTTACATTACAATATCACCACATTACATTTTAAAATCACGGAATTGCAATATAGTCACATTACAATATAGTCACATTACAATATCACCACAATACATTTTAATGATATTACAGTATCCCATTATTGTAACATAGACGAATTGCGATAGAGGCCCGTCTTAAAATCACCGAATTGCAATATAGTCACATTACAATATAGTTACATTACAATATCACCACATCACATTATAATGACATTAGAGTAATTAATTATTCCAACATAGACGAATTGCAATATAGCCGTAACTTAAAATCACCGCATTGCAATATATCCACATTACAATATAGTCACATTATAATATCCCCACATTACAATATACCTATATTACAATAAAACCACATAAAATAATGCCGTTACAGTATACCATTATTACAATATAGTTTAAGCAATGAATTAAAGATGATTACAAAAAAAAACTTAATATTTTTTGTATTGCTATATTCATTGAAAGGTAAAGTTGACACAACAATATAAAACAATGTAAGTAAATTACACTTTATAAGCCCTTAATGATTTAGCATGAAAACAGCTGAAGTTAAATATCTATTATATATAGTATTTCAATTTTATTTATTATTTCATAAAAGCATTGCTTCTGTACCTTAGTTGCAGATAGAGTAGATTTGAATAGAACAGTTACATATAATTGTTTGTGATTCTTCCTTACTATTTCCACACTATGTAAATGTAATATTATGTCGTACCAGTAATAATATATAGGTCTGCTACTATCAATAGATTGCCCAACTGAGTTGAACCTTGGTTGCAGTTAGAGTAGATTTAAAAAGGAACAGTTACATATAATTGTGTGTGATTCTTTCTTATCTATTTCCACTTTATGTAAATGTAATATTATGTCGTACCAGTAATAATATAATGGCCTGCTACTATCAATAGATTGCCCAACTGAGTTGAACCTTAGTTGCAGTTACAGTAGATTTAAAAAGGAACAGTTACATATAATTGTGTGTGATTCTTTCTTATCTATTTCCACTTTATGTAAATGTAATATTATGTCGTACCAGTAATAATATAATGGTCTGCTGCTATCAATAGATTGCCCAACTGAGTTGAACCTTAGTTGCAGTTAGAGTAGATTTAAAAAGGAACAGTTACATATAATTGTGTGTGATTCTTCCTTACTATTTCCACTTTATGTAAATGTAATATTATGTTGTACCAGTAATAAAATAATGGCCTGCTACTATCAATAGATTGCCCAACTGAGTTGAACCTTAGTTGCAGTTAGAGTAGATTTAAAAAGGAACAGTTACATATAATTGTGTGTGATTCTTTCTTATCTATTTCCACTTTATGTAAATGTAATATTATGTTGTACCAGTAATAATATAATGGTCTGCTGCTATCAATAGATTGCCCAACTGAGTTGAACCTTAGTTGCAGTTAGAGTAGATTTAAAAAGGAACAGTTACATATAATTGTGTGTGATTCTTCCTTACTATTTCCACTTTATGTAAATGTAATATTATGTTGTACCAGTAATAAAATAATGGCCTGCTACTATCAATAGATTGCCCAACTGAGTTGAACCTTAGTTGCAGTTAGAGTAGATTTAAAAAGGAACAGTTACATATAATTGTGTGTGATTCTTTCTTATCTATTTCCACTTTATGTAAATGTAATATTATGTTGTACCAGTAATAATATATTGGTCTGCTAATATCAGTAGATTGCACAACTGAGATGAACCTTAGTTGCAGTTAGAGTAGATTTAAAAAGGAACAGTTACATATAATTGTGTGTGATTCTTCCTTACTATTTCCACTTTATGTAAATGTAATATTATGTTGTACCAGTAAAAATATAATGGCCTGCTGCTATCAATAGATTGCCCAACTGAGTTGAACCTTAGTTGCAGTTAGAGTAGATTTGAATAGAACAGTTACATATAATTGTTTGTGATTCTTCCTTACTATTTCCACACTATGTAAATGTAATATTATGTCGTACCAGTAATAATATATAGGTCTGCTACTATCAATAGATTGCCCAACTGAGTTGAACCTTAGTTGCAGTTAGAGTAGATTTAAAAAGGAACAGTTACATATAATTGTGTGTGATTCTTCCTTACTATTTCCACTTTATGTAAATGTAATATTATGTCGTACCAGTAATAATATAATGGCCTGCTACTATCAATAGATTGCCCAACTGAGTTGAACCTTAGTTGCAGTTAGAGTAGATTTAAAAAGGAACAGTTATATATAATTGTGTGTGATTCTTCCTTACTATTTCCACTTTATGTAAATGTAATATTATGTTGTACCAGTAATAATATAATGGCCTGCTACTATCAATAGATTGCCCAACTGAGTTGAACCTTAGTTGCAGTTAGAGTAGATTTAAAAAGGAACAGTTACATATAATTGTGTGTGATTCTTTCTTATCTATTTCCACTTTATGTAAATGTAATATTATGTCGTACCAGTAATAATATAATGGCCTGCTACTATCAATAGATTGCCCAACTGAGTTGAACCTTAGTTGCAGTTGGAGTAGATTTAAAAAGGAACAGTTATATATAATTGTGTGTGATTCTTTCTTATCTAATTAAACTATATGTAAATGTAATATTATGTTGTACCAGTAAAAATATAATGGTCTGCTGCTATCAATAGATTGCCCAAATGAGTTGAACCTTAGTTGCAGTTAGAGTAGATTTAGAAAGGAACAGTTACATATAATTGTGTGTGATTCTTTCTTATCTAATTAAACTATATGTAAATGTAATATTATGTTGTACCAGTAAAAATATAATGGTCTGCTGCTATCAATAGATTGCCCAACTGAGTTCAACCTTAGTTGCAGTTAGAGTAGATTTAAAAAGGAACAGTTACATATAATTGTGTGTGATTCTTTCTTATCTAATTAAACTATATGTAAATGTAATATTATGTTGTACCAGTAAAAATATAATGGTCTGCTGCTATCAATAGATTGCCCACTGAGTTGAATCTTAGTTGCAGTTAGAGTAGATTTAAAAAGGAACAGTTACATATAATTGTGTGTGATTCTTTCTTATCTATTTCCACTTTATGTAAATGTAATATTATGTCGTACCAGTAATAATATAATGGTCTGCTGCTATCAATAGATTGCCCAAATGAGTTGAACCTTAGTTGCAGTTAGAGTAGATTTAAAAAGGAACAGTTACATATAATTGTGTGTGATTCTTTCTTATCTAATTAAACTATATGTAAATGTAATATTATGTTGTACCAGTAAAAATATAATGGTCTGCTGCTATCAATAGATTGCCCAACTGAGTTCAACCTTAGTTGCAGTTAGAGTAGATTTAAAAAGGAACAGTTACATATAATTGTGTGTGATTCTTTCTTATCTAATTAAACTATATGTAAATGTAATATTATGTTGTACCAGTAAAAATATAATGGTCTGCTGCTATCAATAGATTGCCCACTGAGTTGAATCTTAGTTGCAGTTAGAGTAGATTTAAAAAGGAACAGTTACATATAATTGTGTGTGATTCTTTCTTACTATTTACACTTTATGTAAATGTAATATTATGTTGTACAACTAATAATATAATGGTCTGCATTATAATGCCTTCTATAGATTGCCCAACTGAGTTGAACCTTAGTTGCAGTTAGAGTAGATTGAAAAAGAACAGTTACAGGTAATTGTGTGTGATTCGTCCTTATCTATTTCCACTTTATGTAAATGTAATATTATGTTGTACCAGTAATAATATAATGGTCTGCATTATAATGCTATCAATAGATTGGCCAACTGAGTTGAACCTTAGTTGCAGTTAGAGTAGATTGAAAAAGAACAGTTACATATAATTGTGTGGGATTCTTCCTTACTATTTCCACTTTATGTAAATGTAATATTATGTTGTACCAGTAATAATATAATGGTCTACTACTATCAATAGATTGCCCAACTGAATTGAACCTTAGTTGCAGTTAGAGTAGATTGAAAAAGAACAGTTACATATAATTGTGTGTGATTCGTCCTTATCTATTTCCACTTAATATAAATGTAATATTATGTTGTACCAGTAATAATATAATGTTCTGCATTATAATGCTATCAATAGATTGAAAAACTGAGTTGAACCTTAGTTGCAGTTAGAGTAGATTGAAATAGAACAGTTACATATAATTGTGTGTGATTCTTTCTTATCTATTTCCACTTTATGTACATGTAATATATGTTGTACCAGTAATAATATAATGGTCTACTACTATCAATACTTTGGCCAATTGTGTTGAACCTTAGTTGCAGTTAGAGTAGATTGAAAAAGAACAGTTACATATAATTGTGTGTGATTCTTCCTTACTATTTCCACTTTATGTAAATGTAATATTATGTTGTGCCAGTAATATTATAATGGTCTGCGACTATCAATAGATTGCCCAACTGAGTTGAACCTTAGTTGCAGCTGGAGTAGATTTAAAAAGAAGCAGTTATATTTAATTGTGTGTGATTTTTCCTTATCTATTTCCACTTTATGAAGATGTAATATTTTGTTGTACCAGCATTTATAGATTGGTCTACTACTATCAATTGATTGCCCAACACTCATTGAACCTCAGTTGCGGTTAGAATAATTTCAAAAAGAACAGTTACTTATAATTGTGTGTGAATCTTTTTATCTATTTCCACTTTATGAAAATGTAATAATTTGTTGTACCAGTATTAATATTATATAATGCTACTATCAATAGAATGCCCAACTGAGTTGAACCTCAATTGCGGTTAGAGTAGATTCAAAATGAACAGTTATATGTAATTGTGTATGTCATTCTTCCATTATCTCTTTCAATCTTATGAAAATTTAATTTTATGTTTTACCACTAATAATATAATGGTCTGTTACTATTCCTGAATTACCCAACTGAGTTGAACCTTAGTTGCTTTTAGAGTACTTTCTAACAGAACGTTAGAATGTTGTAATTTTAATTGCATTTGATTTCTCCACCATCTATTTTTACCTTTTCAAAATGCAATCTCATGTTAATCCGTTGCAATAGGTTTCCCAACTGAGTTGATCCTTAGTTACGGTTAGAATATATTTTAACAGAACGTTAGAATGTTATTATAATTTTAATTGCATTTGATTCCTCCACCATCTATTTTTACCTTTTAAAAATGCAATCTCATGTTATTCTGTTACAATAGGTTTCCCAACTGAGTTGAACCTTAGTTGCTGTTAGAGTACTTTCCAACAGAACGTTAAAATGTTATTGTAATTTTAGTTGCATGTGATTCCTCCACCATCTATTTTTACCTTTTAAAAATGCAATCTCATGTTATTATGTTGCAATAGGTTTCCCAACTGAGTTGATCCTTAGTTACGGTTAGAATATATTTTAACAGAACGTTAGAATGTTATTGTAATTTTAATTGCATTTGATTTCTCCACCATCTATTTTTACCTTTTCAAAATGCAATCTTATGTTATTCCGTTGCAATAGGTTTCCCAACTGAGTTGATCCTTAGTTACGGTTAGAATATATTTTAACAGAACGTTAGAATGTTATTATAATTCTAATTGCATTTGATTCCTCCACCATCTATTTTTACCTTTTAAAAATGCAATCTCATGTTATTCTGTTACAATAGGTTTCCCAACTGAGTTAAACCTTAGTTGCTGTTAGAGTACTTTCCAACAGAACGTTAAAATGTTATTGTAATTTTAGTTGCATGTGATTCCTCCACCATCTATTTTTACCTTTTAAAAATGCAATCTCATGTTATTCCGTTGCCATAAGTTTTCCAACTGATTTGATCCTTAGTTACGGTTCGGGTATATTTTAACAGAACATTAGAATGTTATTGTAATTTTAATTGCATTTGATTTCTCCACCATCTATTTATACCTTTTCAAAATGCAATCTTATGTTATTCCGTTACAACAGGTTTCCCAACTGAGTTGATCCTTAGTTACAGTTAGGATATATATAACAGAACATTACAATGTTATTGTAATTTTAATTGTATTTGATTCCTCCACCATCTATTTTTACCTTTTAAAAATGCAATCTCATGTTATTCTGTTACAATAGGTTTCCCAACTGAGTTGAACCTTAGTTGCTGTTAGAGTACTTTCCCACAGAACGTTAGAATGTTATTGTAATTTTAGTTGCATGTAATTCCTCCACCATCTATTTTTACCTTTTAAAAATGCAATCTAATGCTATTCCGTTGCCATAGGTTTTCCAACTGATTTGATCCTTAGTTACGGTTAGGGTAT
Organism: Prosapia bicincta; assembly: GCA_036971475.1. Lineage (NCBI taxonomy): Eukaryota > Metazoa > Arthropoda > Insecta > Hemiptera > Cercopidae > Prosapia > Prosapia bicincta. Next base: position 136,070,298 of record JBAIZL010000001.1, on the reverse strand, counting down.
ATTTTAACAGAACATTAGAGTGTTATTGTAATTTTAATTGCATTTGATTCCTCCACCATCTATTTATACCTTTTAAAAATGCAATCTCATGTTATTCCGTTACAACAGGTTTCCCAACTGAGTTGAACCGTAGTTACAGTTAGGATATATATAACAGAACATTTCAATGTTATTGTAATTTTAATTGTATTTGATTTCTACATCTCTTATTTTTATCTTATATTAATGGAATATCATGTTATTCTGTTACAACAGGTTGCCCAACTGAGTTGAATCTTAGTTGCAGTTAGAATATATTTTAACAGAACTTTTGAATTTAATTGAAATTTTAATTGCATTTGATTTCTCCACCATCTATTTTTACCTTTTCAAAATGCAATCTCATGTTATTCTGTTACAATAGGTTACCCAACTGAGTTGAACCTTAGTTGCTGTTAGAGTACTTTCCAACAGAACGTTAAAATGTTATTGTAATTTTAGTTGCATGTGATTCCTCCACCATCTATTTTTACCTTTTAAAAATGCAATCTCATGTTATTCCGTTGCAATAGGTTTCCCAACTGAGTTGATCCTTAGTTACGGTTAGAATATATTTTAACAGAACATTAGAATGTTATTGTAATTTTAGTTGCATGTGATTCCTCCACCATCTATTTTTACCTTTTAAAAATGCAATATCATGTTATTCTGTTACAACAGGTTGCCCAACTGAGTTGAATCTTAGTTGCAGTTAGAATATATTTTAACAGAACTTTTGAATTTAATTGAAATATTAATTGCATTTGATTTCTCCACCATCTATTTTTACCTTTTAAAAATGCAATCTCATGTTATTCCGTTGCAATAGGTTTCCCAACTGAGTTGATCCTTAGTTACGGTTAGAATATAATTTAACAGAACGTTAGAATGTTATTATAATTTTAATTGCATTTGATTCCTCCACTATCTATTTTTACCTTTTAAAAATGCATTCTCATGTTATTCTGTTACAATAGTTTTCCCAACTGAGTTGAACCTTAGTTGCTGTTAGAGTATTTTTCCAACAGAACGTTAGAATGTTATTGTAATTTTAGTTGCATGTGATTCCTCCACCATCTATTTTTACCTTTTAAAAATGCAATCTCATGTTATTCCGTTGCAATAGGTTTCCCAACTGAGTTGATCCTTAGTTACGGTTAGAATATATTTTAACAGAACGTTAGAATGTTATTGTAATTTTAATTGCATTTGATTTCTTCACCATCTATTTTTACCTTTTCAAAATGCAATCTCATGTTATTCCGTTGCAATAGGTTTCCCAACTGAGTTGATCCTTAGTTACGGTTAGAATATATTTTAACAGAACGTTAGAATGTTATTATAATTTTAATTGCATTTGATTCCTCCACCATCTATTTTTACCTTTTAAAAATGTAATCTCATGTTATTCTGTTACAATAGGTTTCCCAACTGAGTTGAACCTTAGTTGCTGTTAGAGTACTTTCCAACAGAACGTTAAAATGTTATTGTAATTTTAGTTGCATGTGATTCCTCCACCATCTATTTTTACCTTTTAAAAATGCAATCTCATGTTATTCCGTTGCCATAGGTTTTCCAACTGATTTGATCCTTAGTTACGGTTAGGGTATATTTTAACAGAACATTAGAATGTTATTGTAATTTTAGTTGCATGTGATTCCTCCACCATCTATTTTTACCTTTTAAAAATGCAATATCATGTTATTCTGTTACAACAGGTTGCCCAACTGAGTTGAATCTTAGTTGCAGTTAGAATATATTTTAACAGAACTTTTGAATTTATTTGAAATTTTAATTGCATTTGATTTCTCCACCATCTATTTTTACCTTTTAAAAATGCAATCTCATGTTATTCCGTTGCAATAATTTTCCCAACTGAGTTGTTCCTTAGTTACGGTTAGAATATATTTTAACAGAACGTTAGAATGTTATTGTAATTTTAGTTGCATGTGATTCCTCCACCATCTATTTTTACCTTTTAAAAATGCAATCTCATGTTATTATGTTACAATAGGTTTCCCAACTGAGTTGAACCTTAGTTGCTGTTAGAGTACTTTCCAACAGAACGTTAGAATGTTATTGTAATTTTAGTTGCATGTGATTCCTCCACCATCTATTTTTACCTTTTAAAAATGCAATCTCATGTTATTCTGTTACAATAGGTTTCAGAACTGAGTTGAAACTTAGTTGCTGTTAGAGTACTTTCCAACAGAACGTTAAAATGTTATTGTAATTTTAGTTGCATGTGATTCCTCGACCATCTATTTTTACTTTTAAAAATGCAATCTCATGTTATTCCGTTGCCATAGGTTTTCCAACTGATTTGATCCTTATTTACGGTTAGGGTATATTTTAACAGAACATTAGAATGTTATTGTAATTTTAGTTGCATGTGATTCCTCCACCATCTATTTTTACCTTTTAAAAATGCAATCTCATGTTATTCTGTTACAATAGGTTTCCCAACTGAGTTGAACCTTAGTTGCTGTTAGAGTACTTTCCAACAGAACGTTAAAATGTTATTGTAATTTTAGTTGCATGTGATTCCTCCACCATCTATTTTTACCTTTTAAAAATGCAATCTCATGTTATTCCGTTGCCATAGGTTTTCCAACTGATTTGATCCTTATTTACGGTTAGGGTATATTTTAACAGAACATTAGAATGTTATTGTAATTTTAGTTGCATGTGATTCCTCCACCATCTATTTTTACCTTTTAAAAATGCAATCTCATGTTATTCTGTTACAATAGGTTTCCCAACTGAGTTGAACCTTAGTTGCTGTTAGAGTACTTTCCAACAGAACGTTAAAATGTTATTGTAATTTTAGTTGCATGTGATTCCTCCACCATCTATTTTTACCTTTTAAAAATGCAATCTCATGTTATTCCGTTGCCATAGGTTTTCCAACTGATTTGATCCTTAGTTACGGTTAGGGTATATTTTAACAGCACATTAGAATGTTATTGTAATTTTAGTTGCATGTGATTCCTCCACCATCTATTTTTACCTTTTAAAAATGCAATCTCATGATATTTCGTTGCCATAGGTTTTCCAACTGATTTGATCCTTAGTTACGGTTAGGGTATATTTAACAGAACATTACAATGTTATTGTAATTTTAATTGTATTTGATTTCTACATCTCTTATTTTTATCTTATATTAATGGAATATCATGTTATTATGTTACAACAGGTTGCCCAACTGAGTTGAATCTTAGTTGCAGTTAGAATATATTTTAACAGAACTTTTGAATTTAATTGAAATTTTAATTGCATTTGATTTCTCCACCATCTATTTTTACCTTTTCAAAATGCAATCTCATGTTATTCCGTTGCAATAGGTTTCCCAACTGAGTTGATCCTTAGTTACGGTTAGAATATATTTTAACAGAACGTTAGAATGTTATTATAATTTTAATTGCATTTGATTCCTCCACTATCTATTTTTACCTTTTAAAAATGCAATCTCATGTTATTCTGTTACAATAGGTTTCCCAACTGAGTTGAACCTTAGTTGCTGTTAGAGTACTTTCCAACAGAACGTTAGAATGTTATTGTAATTTTAGTTGCATGTGATTCCTCCACCATCTATTTTTACCTTTTAAAAATGCAATCTCATTTTATTCCGTTGCAATAGGTTTCCCAACTGAGTTGATCCTTAGTTACGGTTAGAATATATTTTAACAGAACATTATAATGTTATTGTAATTTTAATTGTATTTGATTTCTACATCTCTTATTTTTATCTTATATTAATGGAATATCATGTTATTCTGTTACAACAGGTTGCCCAACTGAGTTGAATCTTAGTTGCAGTTAGAATATATTTTAACAGAACTTTTGAATTTAATTGAAATTTTAATTGTATTTGATTCATCCACCATCTATTTTTACCTTTTAAAAAAGCAATCTCATGGTATTCCGTTACAATAGGTTACCCAACTGAGTTGATCCTTAGTTGCGGTTAGAGTAGATTTTAACAGAACGTTTGAATGAAATTGTAATTTAAATTGTATTTTTTTCGTCATGACCTATTTTTACCTTACGAAAAGTCAATATTATGTTATGCCACTATCAATAGTTAGTCCATGTGAATGTACACTTGATTTAAATGTTAATAGGTACTTAATACGAATTCTATGATTAATTTGTACCGTAAGTAAACTCAATGTAAAAAGAAGCCACTAGCTTTAGGATGTCCTCGGGTATGGTCCATTGAATGTAATTGGTAATTAAATTTGATATGCTCATTCTATCATTCATTTCCACCGTGTGTAAATGCGAAAATATGTTATTCTAAAAGAAATAGGTGGTCTAAATGTACGCATTGTGTAACTTTATGATTAAAGCAAATTGTTTTTAGAGTATAATCTTTCACATCTCGTTTTTGTTTATGTAATTCTCCATGGTTCTGCGAGTAGTATATATGGACCCTACCAAGGTAGTCTAGGTTAATGCTTTTTCCGTCAACCGCTGTATGAATAGATTATGATGAAAATCTATATTCGTTTAATAAATCGGTGAAAAGTGTAAAAGGATGCCGAGCAAGTGCAATACATCTTGAGGGTTTGTGTATACTCGACGGA
>JBAIZL010000001.1:136040691-136060691 GCA_036971475.1 Prosapia bicincta | reverse complement strand
ACCCGACATTTAAAATGTCTAATTAATAAATTTTCGGCTTCTGAATAGCATTTAAAATTCCTGTTGATACTTTATTTATGGTCTGAAAGACAAATAATAGAGTAGTTTCTATCCTTGTTTAATAGTACAGTTTGTTTTTATTTTCAGCATATATGTAGTGTGTGTGTGTGAGTGAGTGTGTGTGTGTGTGTATTACGTTAAATTATTATGTATTATTAATATGTATTGAATGTATATATGTATGTATATAACAGAACCCCCCTCTCTCTCTCCCTCCCTCTCTCTCTCTTTCTCTCTCTCTCTCTCTCTCTCTCTCTCTATATATATATATATATATATATATATATATATATATATATATATATATAATTTAACGCCTTTTTGCTACGCTGTGTTGCGCCATTTATAACTTCTTTTAGTGGATTTCTTTCAATGTAACAAGATTATTTAATCAAACAATATTTTAATTAATAGAACTCGGTTTTGGGCGCTACCTATCTCTGATAAGAATGAAATTATTATTTAGAATATTGTTTTCTAGGTTACACTGAAATAACACAATTTACAGGTTAAAATAATTTAATTAAGTTGTAGCACAATTGCAATATTATTTATATTAGAATTACTGAATTTAATTGAAATTTGTCTTGCACAAATATTAATCTACAACAGACTCTTAACTTTCTTTCTTTTTATACTTAACTTAATTTACATAAATTTGTTTTGATCTCAGGGTCGCTGTATAAGGTTCGGGTTGCAATTGGAGAAAAATTAATTTTAATACTATTTATAGTTCCTGTTTATGAATATATTCTTTATGGATTAATAAATAAAATTAATGTGATTGGCAGATCAACAGAAAAGTTCAATGTTCAAAGATTACTGAGAAAAATTATTATTATTATTTTAGGTTCACCTGTTGGTGGCTCGTGGTCCTGAAGTTCCTTTCGTTCACTATAATCACAATCACTGTTTTCGACGATTTACTTAGTATAATTGCTTACGACGATTTAATTAATGTCCACTGTTTTCAACTGTTTATTCAAAATAATTTCACGAAATGGAGGTAACTTGACCGACGTCTACTCCCATCGAACGTTCCTGGATGACCTCTCGTTTCGATGCTTTTCCCACCTAACTTCTGAAACGCTTATCCCTTCTCCCCAAGTTTAGACCAATCACATTTCTTAATTTTAACTTTTTAACGTATATTTTGAAATTTAACGTCTTTTTTTGCAACTGGCTTTCACTTAACGGTATCAGGTTTTTTCTTTAGTTTTTTTGAGTGCCCTTGAGTTTTAAAACTGACAACCTTTTTTGAGAATGTATGGTACTATAAAGTAATAATACTGTCAGCTAGGCCTTGTACATTGTAGTCTTAATTTTACACACTTAATTTATAGTTCTCTTTATAGTTCCTGTTAATATATCGTTATAATATATATATATATATATATATATATATATATATATATATATATATATATATATATATAAAGAAATAAGTCAAAATACAAAATACAAGGATTATTATTGAATTTACAATTCTTGTATTTGTATTTTGACTTATTTCTTTAATACACAAGAATACATATTGCGATATATATATATATATATATATATATATATATATATATATATATATATATACAGTTAAATAACAAGAATGTTTTTAGTCATAGAAGTATAAGGTATTTAGAAAATTTTTATAATACTGATCCTACCAATCAGCGAAAACTTCAATTTATGAAGAAAACAAAATCAGAAGTTCTTGTTTATATATATATATATATATATATATATATATATATATATATATATATATATATATAAACAATTACTTCACAATTGTATAGAACTCAAATTAAGTACATTATCAGTATAATACTAAGGACTTTTGCCGTTTTTTTTAGTCAATTTCAGAATTTCAAATGCTCTAAAGCCATTGTTGATAATTTACCAACAATAGAAATAACATATTCTTAAAAATGTTTTACATATTATTAAAGTGCCTTATTCTAGACACTTTCCTGAAACATAATACGTATACATACAAATACTTTACGTATAATATGAATAAGTTAATACGAATACAATGGAATTATCACAAGGACTGAAAACAACTTTCCCAGATTTGGGACTTTATAGTGACGTAATAATGCAAGCTAAAGGGAAAATTTAAAAGGTTCTCCATTACACCTTATTTTTTTAAATGTACGGAACGTTTATGGTTGTTGAAAAATATAAAAAATAAAACATAGGCACTATAAGGGCAGTGAACGTGACGGCCAGACGCAAAGATTCAATAGCAACTGAATAATCCAAAAGACACATCAGCATTGCGCTCTCTATTCCAACTCCGGCCAAACACTCCACGTTACCTGATGTTGCTTTCTTATTAATGTTCTGTTGCCTAATAATATTTATCACAGTAAAGATCTTCGACGCACACAATATACGCACACGCTCAGCCACGAGTCAGAGATATTCTGAAAGATAAACGATGGAGTTTTGGAACTCTTCAACCGATTGTTCTGTGGTCATACAAATTTAGGTTATTAATTAATTTATGCAATGCATAATAAATAATCATCTGCAAATTGATTTATTTTTAGTAGCATAGCGAGTGAAAATTACTGGCAAAGGGGGAATAAAAAGACGGTGTATCAAATGTAACGTACGATATAAGGGGTTGATATTGTTTCGCAATAGATTAGTATGCATAGGCTGCTTTAATATGCAAACGAAAGGAAAAGAAACGCAGGAAAGACAAATGCAGACGACGTGACGACCAGATTGTACAGTCACTGAAAAATTCAACACTCTGAGATTTTCTTTTTTTTATGTTTCCAAGACCTAAATTCGCTGATAATCAGTTTGAAATGTATAATAAATCCCAGTTTTAAATGTATAATATAGAAAAAAACAGTGAATAAAATAAGCTTTTTATTACAAAATATAATAATAATAATAGATATAAACGTTATTTTTAAAACGTTATTGCTTATTCTTTAAAATCCATGTTACTTGCATTCCTAAAATTCACTCATTTTTAAAATACACTTTAGCCTCCGTAGAATTATAAAAACAAATACTCTTATATGTTTGAGTACATTTTTCTGCTATTCCTAACTTTTTAATATTCTCTTTTGTTGTCGCGTTTCGGATTAACTCCATTTTCAAAACTTCAATGGTACTTTTGAAGATTTGAAAATGAAGTTAATCCGAAATGCGTCAACAATAGAGAATATTGAAAAGTTTGGAATGTCAGAAAAATGTACTCAAACATATAAAAATATTCCTGACAGAAAAGAAGATAAGTATTTTAATAATTTCAAATACTCTTCGTAAGATAAATAATAAAAAAATATTTTTGATAGACTGAAATTGAATTGAATTGAAAAGAAAATTTATACGGTTTGCTAAATACGTATTGTGATTTGGCTATTATCACGAAGCATTGATAACACGGAGTCTTTCTGATAGAGCTTTTGAAAATAAGGTTTGACTTGATATAATGAGTGAAATTTTAAATGTGGAACTGGATCCAATAAAAGGGAAATACAAATTGTAAGGAATGCATATTACAATCAAACAAGCTCTACAGGAAACACAGGATACATATATAGAAGAAACATAAATAAGTAGAGTTGCTGGTCTCGCTCGTATATTATTTCGATTATTTTAAATATCGCTTTTGAATATGTATTGCAAAACGTTGTATTTTATTTTGCTCGGACGTAATACACATTTGTGGAAGAATCAAAAACCGTATTGATTATACTTATTGTCTGAAAGTATTGAAAGTTTTCAAGTGTTTGGTGATCTCGCGAATCCGCCAGTAGAGTAGCAGAAAATAATGACTAGTTTCCTTAGTTGCCGCACGGGAGCAGCACGGTGTAGCGCTCCGTTTATGAACAGCTGTTTGCCACAAACCTGAATTTTACAGGCCTTAAAAAATAAAAATATAGTTAGTTCAGTGGAGTAGAAAGTATCGAGAAGATACCAGGAAACGAAAGGGAGTGAAGCTGGTAACTGCGTGTGACATCAACTGGTCAGTCTGACGTCGCCTAAAAGGTATCACTACCAGGAGGTAACCTTACAGCCTACTAAAGACCACGACACAGGTAAATGTTTAAAATTTTTATATTTGTAAGTATGCACACCTTTCAGGGCCCGAAGAGGGTTATTTGTCATAATTCCTTTTAAGGGAGGGGGCGAAATTGTCAAAATTGCTTCTAATTTTAAAGTCTATTTCGAGGAACAACCCCGTGATGCGCATTACAGAGAATCGTAAATAATATAAAACACATAAATGAAAAAAATAAACATTTACAGTACAAAAAAGCTAACGTCATGGTAATATCGTAACGGGTACAATAATTGTAGATGCGTTCATCAGTGGAGGTAAACTGGAACAACCAAACGTTGAGATTATGTAAACAATAAATCCAGCAATGAGCCGAACATAAAAGTTGAAACTGATTTAGCTAGAAGTGATGTTATGTACATTAAGCAGTTCCTCCATTATTTAAAATGGTGCTCAAAATCCAATCATAAGGATGTTGTTAACGCTGTCTGAGGATATGATGGACGTAGAGGAAGAATAACGTTAAGATATTGGATATAATAGAAAAAGCTTGAAATTAAACCTAGTATCGATATAAGAAAACTACAATTACTTTGCCAAGTCATGAGAATATGAGGTTTATGAAGGATATGAGATTTTTCAACTAACAGCTAAAGTTGAGATCTTAAAGAAAAGGGGAGTTGCAATAAGGAGATTTTGGTTGTTTGATCTAAGAAGTAGTTTCTATGAGATTTATATAAAATGTGCTTCTAGGGTTAAATTGGATATTGTGCTCACCGAACTACCGAAAAAGACAGTTCAGGCAGACGAAAAATGAACAAAGGATATGAATTATGAACAGAAATAAAATAGGTGTATGAACCACTGTTTTGGAAAACAGTGAAGGATTATTGTATCCCAGTAGCATATGTGATCCCCACTCTTTAACGGGTTCTTAATGAGGGGTTCTTAAAAACCTGTGAATCAACTTAAAGTTAAAGTGGAGATGGTTATGCATGGGTATATGAGGGAGTTTTAAAACAAAATGGAAATCTAGGTCCCCTAAGTGCGACCCCTTTGATTGAAGTGAAAACCCAAAGATCGAGAAGAAAACCCAATCCATGTATTCTGCGAGTGCGGTGCTTTGTGGTCTAGTAGGAAGTGGTTTGACTATGATGTAGGAACACCAGAAGATTCTGCATAAGGGAAGTACTTGGCTACAGCAAAGAAGTAGGTATTCACTAAGTGAGCCCTCTGGTAGGGATGGAAAGAATTTACAAAGGCAATAGCTAAGTGCTGTACACCGTATAGTCCCTCCGAGTGGAGTAACTGTGGAGAGAAAAAGAAGGAATTGAATAACAGTAGGTTCAAGGAAACAACAAAAGGCTCTTGGTTAGGTCCTATTACCTATATCGGACTATGGAGGTCTAACTAAGGTAAATGGATATCGCCATGAAACGTAAATTACTAAGCGGCTTGATGCGAACAGTTTGTAAAATGGAGAAAACCAGCAAAGTTCATATGGTAGCCGAAACGCTACCACTAGATATAGAAGGAATGTGTTACAGTATTACAGTATTACTTTATGAATGGTCTTAAAGGTATTCGAGTGGAAATGACGCCCCTGGTGTTGAATGTTTAAACGAATAAGCATTGCACAAGACTGTATTTCTACCTTCAACGTTACTATATAAAGTTCGCAGCAAATGGGCTTGCTAATTGGAAACTTTGGTTCAATATGCTGCCGTGTGTTTATTAAATTTTCCAATATGCTGGAGGTCTGTAAGTTAGTCACCTGCTTTGGTATATTCAGCTCCGGGTGTAAAGTAACACGTTAAAAAACCCTAAGGTGCTGGGGGGTTTCTTTTTATAAAAAACTGAAAAAAATTTTCTATGTTTAAGTTTAAGAGTTAACCAAGTTCAAATAAGAACTTTAAATGTGTTTTTAATAATTCAAACTTTATCAGCGACTGAATCATTCAACCATAGTGAAGTTGATAATAATATTCCTTAAGTATCGAAATACGATGAAACCATATAATATAACTTGGTCATAAATCACAAACAACAAAACAAAAACTACGGAAAACAAACAGTATAATAGATTTTTTTGCATTAGTCCAAATTATGTTTTTTTTTTTAATATTAAAATTTACTGGATTTTCTGGAGCAGTAGCTCGACGTTGCCATAAGTATATGATTATAAACATGGTCGCTAACCATCGCGTTTAAGAACAATAAGGATTTGAAATTTTTAATATCAAACCATTAATATATTTTTTGTAGAAATTCAGTCCCTTAAAGAACCTTGTATGTTCAGCAGAACATGCATTTACAATAGAAACTGGACATCTACCTAGAATCTGTTGAGTAAAAGGTGTCTTGGCGGAGAAATAACAATGATAGCTGATATTGTGACTTCCAACGTGCTATTGTTTTTTTTATTGAAGGGAAAAATTCTGTAGTAACGACTTTTGGAAGAGAGTAACGACTCAAGCCATCATCACTATGTCATTACAGAATTTGTCAGAGGGGAAATAGCATCGAAATTTCATTGACAGCAGGTTGACTGTTACCTCTGGAGATAATTCGTTTTTGTAATAGACAGAAAATTTATTTTTGGTAGTAAAATTTAATTTAATTAAAGGAATTTGTATAGAAAAAAAGGGATTTTGTACGATGTTACATCAGTTCTTTAGTAATACAGTAAAAATTCTAAGACCAAAGCACTGCCGGATTACTGGAGGTTTAAGGCCTTCCTTCGCATTTGCGTATCCATGACGGGGCCTCGTATAAATTAACTGTAATACGAGTATATGGAAATAAGGTTTTCAGTTATCAATGTAGTTTTATATCGATCTGAGTATACAAGGAAATATGTTGGTATATCAGCTTCTCGTGTTTGGCTGATTTAATTTAAGTGCAATAAACCATTTTTTTAGTATTATTGTGTCTGTTTTTATTTTATAAAGTAATAGCATCACAGAAAATCACATAATCATACACTTGAATTAACATTGCAAATATGTTACCATAACTACACTTTACATGCAAGAGGCCGCCTAATACGATTTATATGTTTCGTGAGGCGTGTTTAAACCAAGCATCCATACATGGATACTAAGCGAAACCTATATACTAAGTAGTACAGACAATCTAAGCGAAACAGACATACTAAGCGGTACAGATATACTAAGTGTTACAGACACACTAAGCGGTACATACATACTAACCGTTATAGATATACTAACTGTTACAGACACACTAAGCGGTATATACAAACTAAGTGCTACATACATACTAAGAGATGCAGACATACTAAGTGGTACAGACACACTAAGAGGTGCATACATAATAACCGTTATAGATATACTAACTGTTACAGACACACTAAGCGGTGTATACAAACTAAGTGATACATACATACTAAGAGATGCAGACATACTAAGTGGTACAGACACACTAAGCGGTACATACATACTAACCGTTATAGATATACTAACTGTTACAGACACACTAAGCGGTGTATACAAACTAAGTGATACATACATACTAAGAGATGCAGACATACTAAGTGGTACAGACACACTAAGCGGTACATACATACTAACCGTTATAGATATACTAACTATTACAGACACACTAAGCGGTGTATACAAACTAAGTGATACATACATACTAAGAGATGCAGACATACTAAGTGCTACAGACACACTAAGCGGTACATACATACTAACCGTTATAGATATACTAACTGTTACAGACATACTAAGTGGTGCAGACATAACAAGCAGTACACATATTCTAAGCGGTACCCACACACTAAGTGGTACATACACACTCAACAGTACAGACAAAGTAATCAGTAAAGTCATACTAAGTGGTACAGACACACTAAGCGGTACATACATACTAAGTGGTATATAAATTCTAAGTGATACATACATAGTAGGCGGTGCAGACATACTAAGCGGTACATACATACTAAACGTTATAGAAATACTATACTAAGTGTTACAGACATACTAAGCGGTACAGACATACTAAGCGGTACAGACATACTAAGATTTACATACATACTAAATGGTGCGAATAACTAAGCAGTACAGACATACCAAGTGTTACAGACATACTAAGTCGTACAGACATACTAAACGGTACATACATAGTGCCTACTAAGCGGTAAATACATACTAAGCGGTATGTACATACTGAGCGGTACATTAATACTAGACGGTCCTAAATACTATACATAGGACCTACTAAGTGGTACATACATAACTAAGCGGTACATACATAGTCCTACTAAGCGGTACATACATAGGGCCATATAAGTGGTACATACACACTAAGCTGACATTCATAGGGCATACTAAGCGGTACTTACATATGGGCTAATTAGCGATACATACATAGGGGTTTCTAAGCGGTATATGGGGCCTACCAAGCGGTACATACATACTAAGCTGTACAAACTTAGGACCTACTAAGCGATACATACATGCTAAGCGGTACATAGATAGGGCCTACTAAACGGTACATACATAGAGCCTTTTAGGTTATCATACATAGGAGTTCTATGTAGTATATACATAGGGCCTACTAAGCAGCACATACATAAGGCCTACTAAGCAATACATACATAAGGCTTACTAAGCGGTACATACATAGAACTTTATAAGTGGTAAGTACATTTTAAGCGGTACATACATAGGGCCTACTAAGCTGTTCATACATAGGGCCTACTAAGCGGTACTAGCGGCCTACTAAGCGTAGATCCTACTAAGCGTTACATACATAGGTCCCTCCTATGCTGTACATACATAGGGCCGACTAAGTGTTACATACATAGGGCATACTAAGCGGTACATACATAAGGCTTTCTAAGCGGTACATACATAGGGCCCTACTAAGCAGTACTTGCATAGGGCCTATTATGCGGTACTTGAATAGGGTCTACGAAGCGGTACATACATACTTAGCGGTAAATACATAGGGCCTACTAAACGGTACATACATAGGGCTTTCTAGACGGTACATACATCCCAAGCGGTACATACATAGGGTCTACTAAGCGGTACATACATAGGGCTTTCTAGACGGTACATACATCCCAAGCGGTACATACATAGGGCTTACCAGGCGGTACATACATTGGGCCTACTAAGCGGTACATATATAAATAATCCTCACAAATAGCTGTCAAGCCTCACAAACAAACAAATCAATAGGTTCGCCATCAAAAGCAGACAACCAAAACTGATAAGATAAACAAGTATTTACAGTAATAATCCGACCTAGGAGATATATGACTTTATATATCATAAAAGATAAGTAGTGGACGTACATCCTAAGCCCTAGACTGTGCCAGCATTAAGAACAGTCGATTGAGCCAGAATAGCTTAGTTTTTGAGTGGTTTCTGGACAAGCAATAAAATAATAAGAGATGTATTGATTTAATTGTCTAGACAGATGAACAACCTTTTAAACTCATTGTAAAAGCGCAGGTCATAAAGCACAGTTCAACAAACATCTGCTAATTGAACATAAGTGAATGTATTTACCACTGCTAACAGTATGAGTTTCTTCCTAACGGTTAAATTAGACATTTCTTCATTTAAAAAATAATCACCGATTAAACTTGTTTATAAAGATTAAGTGTACGTCAGAAATAAAGTAGAGGTTCCCACTAAGTCACCGTGGAGGAAGGATTTCTTGAGATGTCCTTTAGGACGAATCGGAAGACTTTATACTCAAAGGGCTAATACTTTTAAAGACAATTGTTTAAAATTCCTAATGATTTGAAAAATAATGTACACCGGAAAAATCAAAGGCAATGGAACATCCAAAACCGACCAAACATGTTGGTAATAGTCTAAAACTAGTTTGCCATTTTATATTAGGCCATTGTCGTAGGTGCATTGCAAATAATAGTATCATTTTGAAAATTTACTAGCCTAAATGTTGAACTAACCTAAATATCTTGATCGAAATGTTTCCTTTAATTAAATGCATCAGTTCAAAGTCAGTGTCCTGTTTTTAGTCCCTCTGTATAGGTGCTCTTTTTATTTGCTGTGCAATATACTATTTGTATGATAATTCTTACTATTATTTCTTACAATAGTAATAAATAATACAACAATAATCATAATAATAACTATAACAGCAACAACAATAGTTTTCAATTGCAATAAATAATTAAATATATAATTAGTTTAATAGTGGTACTTTTAAAATGTTTTTAAAAACTCCTAATATTAACACATCCATTAATAATTATTTACACTTAAATGGTTATTGAGAGTAGAAGAGTAGAACAAGATCAATGGAAGAGGTTACTGAGAGTAGAAGAGCAGAACAGGACCATTGGAAGGGGTTACTGGGAGTAGAAGAGCAGAATAAGGCTATTGGTTGAGGTTATATGTGGGTAAATACTAATAACATACTCAGGAACGTAGCACGGAGGCATATGAGGCACGTGCCCCCCCCCCTAATCCAATTATTTTAGCTGAAAAATATTTACCTATAAAACAGTGCTAGGCCTTTAGCAAAACAGCTTCCCGACGACCCAACAATTGTGTTATTTTAAATTTCAAAGTAGCAAAAAACACAATGTTCAAAGTTTCTCCAGGAGGGCTCCACCTTCTGAGTCCAGGGCCGTGATCCCCTCCCCTAAAAATTGTCCTGGCAACACCACTGAATACACTAGCATAGAATAGATAGATAGCATACACCAAAACTGCTATTGTCAGAAGTCTTGATTATTGTTCTAAGTGGAAAGTATTAAGTGTAAATACATTCGAACTAGATCCCCATAAAAGAGCCGCCATACAGAATTTATAATCGGAAAGCATTGCACTGCAACTATAGACTTCTCTCTCTCCGTCTCACAGCTGACCGACTTGCGACTGATCGAAGCAGAAATTAAGCTTCCCGTACGTTTCCACACTTCGACACCTTTCCAATGGGAAATTACTAAAGGCGAGATGAGTTGTTAAAGAAATTAGGCATGAAAATCTTCTTATAACTTAGAGGAACAGTTTCCAAAAATTAAAGCTATAATTTTTGCTCACATGTTTTCCCTTTGAAGCGTAAAAAATACTAAGGCTATAAGTAATAATAGGACGAGTAAATAGAGTGAAAGGTTTGAACGTATTTGTGTGTGTGTGTGTGTGTGTGTGTGTGTATGTGTGTGTGTGTGTGTGTGTATGTGTGTGTGTGTGTGTGTGTGTGTGTGTGTGTGTGTGTGTGTGTGTGTGTGTGTGTGTATGTGTGTCTGAGTGTGTGTGTGTGTGTGTGTGTGTGTGTATGTGTGTGTGTGTGTGTGTGTGTGTGTGTGTGTGTGTGTGTGTGTGTGTGTGTGTGTGTGTGTGTGTGTGTGTGTGTGTGTGTGTGTGTGTGTGTGTGTGTGTGTGTGTGTGTGTGTGTGTGTGTATGTATGTACAGTAGTATAACATCAAACATCAAATGTGGACTAGAAACGGTTGCTTGGCAACGACATGATACGATTACAAACTCTCGTCAGTCGATGTCTGACGTAATTAGTTTCGTTCGAAAAGTGCA
Organism: Prosapia bicincta; assembly: GCA_036971475.1. Taxonomy (NCBI): domain Eukaryota; kingdom Metazoa; phylum Arthropoda; class Insecta; order Hemiptera; family Cercopidae; genus Prosapia; species Prosapia bicincta. The sequence continues at coordinate 136,049,059 of JBAIZL010000001.1, read as the reverse complement.
TGAAGTAGTGTGAATACTAATTGCCATCGTTATGACCTCGCCTTCCCTTCTTTATTTTGTCTTGAGTGTTTCTCTGTATTCAGCAAGTTGGCATGTCTTTTATACAGTTGCCCATATGACACCGTTTGAGTGCTGCTTGTATCAGAAACTCGGGTGTTAAGTAAAGGTTAAGTAATTATTTCTATTCACAACCATACAGATTAATAAACCAATCAACCATAATTTTTCATGACATATTTTATTAACCTCTATTACTTATATATTACTAATATGAAATAGCCAAAGAAAAGTCCGACTGAGAAAGGAAATTATTTTAACTATATCCCGTGTAAAAATAAAACAAAACATTAACAAAATTAATAATTTATTTACGTAGTAGTGAAAAACTTATTAGTTTCTATACCAGTCACCAAGTCTTTCTTATACGTAAATCACTGACACACCGGATAATTGAAAACAGGAGCATGAGTAAGAAGAAGTAAAAATAAAATGTACCATCATTGTTGTCGGCCTGGTGGGGCCAAAGATGAAGAAGATGTTTTGCAATTTATATTTATAAACGTCAGTCGAAAGAAGCCTAGTAAGCAAATGGACGTGAAGAAGTCGACAAGCAGCAATTTTCATTTGTGTAAAGTAGAATAACGCAAGTATAAAATTAACGAGAGTCGGAGATAAACCTGAGGATAGGGATTTTGAAAACAAAGAGAATTAGGAGGTGATGGCATGATTTCTGTATGTGAGCCTAAGCCAAACAAACGGCAGAGACTTAAGCTTACGACCAAACATGTAGCCTAGAAGCAGGCATATGAGGCAAAGGTTAAAAGAGTTTTAAAAAGTTTTAAAAATATATGTCAAGCAAAATGATATTTGGATTCGTTGGATCAAATTTATTTAACTCGGCATCCATCACGGTGGATAGGTAACTATCAGGAAAACGGGTTATCCTAGGAGATAAACAAAAACCAATGGAATAGTTCATTCGAAGGTTAAAATTACGTCTAATATCTACGCCCTAAAGATAGAAGACTGTTTAGAACAAGAAAGTGACCTCGTCCAAAACCTGTGGTAATCAATCAGAAGGGATTTAGCCACTCCATGTGAACTGTTCTTGAATATCTTTGGTTCGGTTCAATTCATCTTTTCCTCCCCATTATCTCAACAATAATTAACCTATTAGAAGAAACTCAAAATTTCCCCTACTCATGTTTTACTGCACTTTCCATAATTACGTTTGACTCCACCACATCCTTACACAGTGTTTGTTACACCAATAAATCCTTCTTCTTATATCTACCTGCTCTTCAGGTCATCTAATCCAGTCCCCTTGTAAAACAGCATTTTAAAACAATGAGCTAATTTACTTCCTGAACTGTAAACAGTTTTAGACCTTTTATAAGATAGGAGGAAATCTATCAAACGTTTATACGTCATGAGTGACGTCAGAAGGATACAATGTCACATGAGTGACGTCACATTTTAGAACCCTTTCCGTTTGATTTCCAAAAATTAACAAATTTCCCTGAAGATTTCCAAAGAGTTACGGTAAACAGCTGATTTTTATACACCTGTTTTACTCTACGTTTAGAGGTTGTGTTTAAACCTGTATTCAGATATACAGTATATTTGATTAAATCTTGTGACAACTAATGGCTTCATACAATTAGTCGTAGGTTATGATAATCGGTTGGGTTATGATAATTTCCTACTGAACCTTGCTATCTAATATCTATATTTATCAAATTATACAAGTTATATAAACATTTTATGTGAACATTTCATAATTAAATGCGTGCTAGGATAATTCCTGCTTACGCAGCTTTAGTATTATATAGGTGTGAGAACAGAGCCCCGGCAGTGTGTAAGTCGCCTCTGTATCGCACAGACGTTTTCCACTCCGATTGAGTGCATATCAATTGTATTGTTTTATTAAGTAAAATTTATGTAACAGTTTTCTAAATTAATTGTTTATTAAATTCAAAGGTTTGTAAAAATAAAAATCATTTTTAAAAACCTTTCTTGCTTAATATAAAACGTAACTGGCGCAGTCGGTAGGACATCTCGGGAAAATTAATGAACATAATTTTTTTCGATTTCAATTGATTAACCGAGATACTGCAACCACGCGATTCGTTACAGAGCGCATATCTGTAACGACATCAAGAAAACGGTAGGACACCTCAAGGAAGTTAGCGAATATAACGTCCGTCGGTTTTAACCGTTAATTGAGGAAACTTTAGGTAGAGTGAATATCTACAACCACTTAATAGAGCGCATATCTATTAAGAACACGCGCGAATATCGTGTAAGTGAAAAGTGAAAGTTGTTCAAATGAGCAAAGTATTTTGGATCAACTTGTAAGTAGATCTTAAGATATAGAATTAAGAAAAAGTAGAGTGAATACTTTTTAATTTTATATAATTGATTTTTAATTTTATTATTTTAAAGAAAATAATATTTTAAAATGGCAACGCCAACATTAAAGAAGGAATATCTAGACATGATTCCTGAGTATAGTGGAGAGCCCACTATGCTCCACAGATTTATTTCTATATGTGACAAAGTAGTAAATAAGTTTTATGTAAGCGAAAATCCAGAGGATTTTCAAAATGAATATTTATTTTCTTCTATACTAGCTAAACTAAAAGGCCAAGCATTGGAAATGGTTGTAAACTCAAATTCATATAATTGGTATGAGGTTAAAAAAGTATTATTAACCAGCTATTCAGACAAAAGAGATTGTTTTACTTTAAATTTAGAAATGGCTGAGTTAAAACAAGAGAATAACGAATCACCTTTTAAATTTTATGAAAGAATTCAAAAACTATTAAATTTACAAATTTCATTTTTTGTTAATAAAGAGCCACAAAGACAATTGGCCAAAGATGTTTTAATAGAATATGTACAGAAACTAGGGTTAAGAGTTCTCCTTAGAGGTTTACATGAACCTGTAGGATCGCTAATGCGAACCAAAAATCCAGATTCTCTTAGCGAAGCACTTAATATGCTTACTAACGATTTTCAATTTAAAAATAACAAAAATGTTAAACAGAACATTCCACCTAGGGCCCCACAATACCCGCCTATTCGCAAACCCCTTCCTAACAAACAAACCTTCCAAAATTATAGGCCCAACTACCAAAATAATCCTAACCAATTTACTAAACCTAACTCATACGTACAGCAAAATCAACAACCGAGACAGTCTAACAACTACACACCATTAAAAGTTCATCAAAAATTTGAACCAGAACCAATGAGCATTTCCACACGTCAAACAGGGAACACAATTAGACAAAATAGACTTTATCAGATGACAGGGAAACCAATAGAGGAGGAAAATTACGATCAAACTATGAATCGATTGACTGAACAAATGACTAACTCTTATCTGACCGAACAAACAGATTATGAACCGCAAGAGGACCCTGACAGCTACATAGACTTTGATGATTCCCCGCAAGAGGAAAACGCATGCGGATTCACTCAAGAGGACAATCATACCCAAAATCATTTTTTAGGACTAACCACATTAAAAAGACATTTTCCATAATGCATATAGAAGACGACACAAACGAACTACCGTACATCCACAATCCCAAGACCAATTTAAAGATGCTGATTGACACTGGAAGCACGAGATCATTTATTAAAAAATCAATAGCTTTCCAATTTTTCAAAAACACTCTAAAACAAGAACCATTTGAAGTGAGTACAGCTCATGGAGTATCAAAAGAAAAATACAGTTGTACGCTACCACTTTTAGGAAAAGAAACAACCAAATTCTATTTATTTGATTTCCATAAAGATTTTGACTTACTCCTTGGATTAGATAACATAAAAGAATTAAAAATTAATTTAAATTTTGTGAATGATAAATTAATATTTCGCAATAAGCAAATGCAGATTAAATATTTTAACACAGAAGAACAAAATAATAATAATAATAATAATAAATGTCAGGAACAGAAAGCAAAAAAGGGAACAAGTTATGTTATACAAGCCCGCGCTAGCCAAACGATTAAATTTAGAATACAAAATATTCAAGATGGAGAAGGACTCTTACCATACAAAAACTTAAATGGATTAGAAATTCCGCAGTGTATAGTCTCAGTACACAAGGGAGAAGCCTACTGCCCTATAATAAACAACACAGAAGTAAATGTAGAATTAACAGTAAATGAACCATTAGAATTAAAATCTTTAGAAGAATACAATATCCTTAGACCTGATGCAATGCAAATGAACGCTAATTTCAATTTATTAGATTATAAACAAAAAATTTCGAGAAGAAAAAATTTAGATTTATCAAAATTTAGAATGGAACATATGAACTCGGAAGAAAAATCCGCTATAACAAGTTTAATAAAAGATTATGCAGATTTATTCCATATTGAGGGAAACGATTTAACTTTTACCAACCAAATAAAACATGTTATTAGGACTACTGATGAAATTCCCGTATACTCCAGAAATTATAGATATCCAGAGATTTACAAGAACGAAATTAATAAACAAACTGAGGACATGCTTGAACAAGGAATTATTAGACCTTCAAATTCTCCATGGAACTCTCCTGTCTGGATTGTACCCAAAAAACAAGACGCTTCTGGCAAAAGAAAATTTCGATTAGTAATAGATTTTAGAGGATTAAACAAGAAAACAATTGACGATAAATTTCCCTTGCCAAACATTACCGACATATTAGATAAATTAGGACGATCTCAGTATTTTACAACTTTAGATTTAGCCTCAGGATTTCACCAAGTAGAAATGGATAAAAATAGCATAGAAAAAACAGCGTTTTCAACAGAAACGGGACACTATGAATTTTTAAGAATGCCATTTGGACTAAAGAATAGCCCCCCTACATTTCAAAGAATTATGAATAATATTCTGAGAGGCATCCAAAATGAAACATGTTTAGTTTATTTAGACGACATTATAATTTACTCCACTAGCCTCCAAGAACATATACAAAGACTTAAAGAAGTATTCGACAGATTACGCAAAGCAAACTTTAAAGTACAGCTGGATAAAACAGAATTTTTAAGAAAAGAAGTAGCGTATCTAGGGCATGTTGTTACACCGGAAGGCGTAAAACCTAACCCAGCAAAGATTTTGGCAATCAAAAACTATCCAATACCCAAAACCACCAAACAAATTAAAGGATTTTTAGGACTAATAGGCTATTATCGAAAATTTATTAAAAACTTCGCCAAGATAACAAAACCGTTTACTAACTGTTTAAAGAAAAATGCAAAAATAAATATAGAAAATCCAGACTTTATAGAATGTTTTGAAACATGTAAAAATATATTGACTAACGAGCCCCTTCTACAATACCCAGATTTTGAAAAGGAGTTTACTCTAACGACAGACGCGAGTAATTTTGCACTAGGAGCGATTTTAAGCCAGGACAAAAATGGAAAGGACCTTCCTATAGCGTATGCCAGCAGAACTTTAAACGACAGCGAAACTAATTACTCCGCGATTGAAAAGGAATTATTAGCGATCGTATGGTCTACCAAACACTTCAGGCCTTATTTATTTGGAAGAAAATTTAAAATTTATACAGACCATAAACCTTTACAATGGTTATTTTCAGTTAAAGAACCAAATTCCAAGCTTTTAAGATGGAGATTAAAATTAGAAGAATATGATTATGACATAAGATACAAAAAAGGCAAATTAAACCAAAATGCCGATGCTTTATCTAGAATACTATTGAACGTTACTGATAAAAGGTCAACAAACACCCAACACACTGTAGAACCAGACCTTGAATTTTCTCCAGCGAACTTACTGAGTCGTTACTTCCCGGAATTGAATGAAGATAATGAGTCTATGGTCGTACAACTCGACGCAACAGATAATGCAAACTTAGAGTACGATCAAGAAAGTGACAGTCAAACCGTGCATTCCAACTTCGAAGGGAACACCCAAATTGAAATACCAATTTCCGACGAGCCTGTAAACTTTGGGAAAAATCAAGTATTTTTATCATTAGTAAAATATGGGCCGAAGAAAGTAAAAATTATAAAACTATTTGGAACTTCAAGAACCCGTTTAATAGTCGAAATATCAGAAAATAATTTTAAAGAGGACATAGTTAATTTTGTAAAATCATATTTGGTACCAAAAATAAAATATAATCTATATTTTGAAGACGATTTTTATGAGAGATTTGCATCATGCATAGCCAAAAATTTCAAACAAACTGAACTAAATTTAGTTAAGTGTAATAACAAACTCTTAGACCTAACTTCGGAAGAAGATACCCTAGAAACAATAAGTAATTATCATGTTAGCAAAACCAATCACCGAGGGATACAGGAAACATACGAACAAATTAAGCGAAGATATTATTGGCCTAATTTAAAATCACTAATCCAAAATTTCATAAATCAGTGTGACATATGTCAAAGAACCAAATATGACAGAATTCCCTTACAACTAGAGATGAACTTGACGCCTACAGCTGCAAGGCCTTTCCAGATAATTCACATCGACACTATCTCTTTAGAAAAGAATGCGTTTATCAGCATTGTCGACAGTTTCACAAAGTATGCTCAAGCTTATCGCTTGGGAAGCTCTCAAGCTACAGAGATTGCAGACAAGTTATTAGATTACTTTGCGCAGTTCTGCTTACCAACTGTTATTATCTCAGACAATGGAACGGAGTTTAATAACAGGATTGTGAAGGAGATATTAGACCTGCATAAAATCAAAATCCATTTTATCAGTACACAAAACCCCCAATCAAACGGATTATGTGAAAGATTTCATTCCACCTTAATAGAACACATAAGGCTGTTAAATAATCAAATCGAATTTAAAAAAGACAGTATAATTAAGAAAGTTAAATATGCTATAATTGCCTATAACAATAGCATTCATTCAGTCACAAAATTAACGCCGTGCGAAGTCTTATTTGGACACATAAATTCAAACTCTTTATTAGATATAGATTTAGAAAAACAAATTGTAAATGACTACGTTTTAAACCATAAAGAAAAGACAAAAATACTTTATGAAAACCTTAGGGATAGCAATCAAAGAATTAAAGAAAAAGTTTTAGAAAAAAGGAATGTAAACAAAGAACCACTTCCAGAAATACCATCTGAAGTTTATATAAAATCAGTTCAGAAGCAAAGCAAAACTAAAAACAGATATAGCAAGGAAGAAATAGCTTCGATAGATAAAGAAAGAAAAACTGGAAAAATAAAGCCTAGACATCATAACACAAAAGACAAAATACATTTGTCGAAAATTAAAAGGCCTAAGAAGATAAAAAATGTAATTAATGACCAAAATCCTTCTTGTTCATATTCGACACAATCAAATTAAAATCCCTACCATACCTTTGTCCACTAGTTCTATGCAAGAAACTTTATTAAACTTTTAAACAACATTGTTTTTATTAATTGTATGTGTTACAAACTTTTGTAATTAATTAAATGATATGTAACTAATTATGGTAATAAATATTGTTAATTATTTGAAATATGTTAATCACAAAAAGAAATGTAATTGAAGAAAATTAGAAACTATACTCTTAAAGAGATAACAAAACAAAAAGAATTCTTATAAACTGACTAGAATCCTTATCAAATCTATAACAGGCAAGTTGAATGTAAATGATGATAAAAATTATGAAAAATTATATAAAACTTTTATTGTAATCAATGTAAATTTTGTAGAACAAAAATTAGATTCTGATAACAATTGTATATGTTATAAACATTTTGTATCTATCCTATGATAGAAAAGACTCATTATAAATTGTAGTAACCAATTCCAAATACTTTTGCTCAGTTGAATTATAATGAACAGAAAATTAGACTGTAAAATGCCCATCATCAAAAACAATAACGCCTACAAACTACGAGGATACTGCGTTGGAAATCGCAGACCACCCGTTTAACTGGATCTTGGAAATCAACCTTTGCCTGGTGACTTTCTCCAGTGAAGAGGACTTCAACCCATGCCGAAAATTGCCCTTTACGGAGGCCTATTCAGCAGCTTATATACTTCGCCCTCATCAGGAAGAAGAAGAAGACTTCAACCAACGCCGAAACTTCGCCAACCCCCGAAGTTTTCTTTAGGGATGGAGGAGTTATATAAACATTTTATGTGAACATTTCATAATTAAATGCGTGCTAGGAAAATTCCTGCTTACGCAGCTTTAGTATTATATAGGTGTGAGAACAGAGCCCCGGCAGTGTGTAAGTCGCCTCTGTATCGCACAGACGTTTTCCACTCCGATTGAGTGCATATCAATTGTATTGTTTTATTAAGTAAAATTTATGTAACAGTTTTCTAAATTAATTGTTTATTAAAGTCAAAGGTTTGTAAAAATAAAAATCAT